>ML861653.1:7605-24018 GCA_009831015.1 Picea engelmannii | reverse complement strand
AGAGGGGGTACCCCCCCTCTGCACTCCCCCGCGTGGAAGAGTGTACATACTTCTGGGGTGTAAATACTTCATGGGGTATAAACACGGCTGAAAGCAAGGACCTCTGAATCAGGAAGATAATCAGGCTCCACAACCAACAATCAACTTTATATAAACATAATATGACATAATGTTTGAATACCCTACTAAGTCTACCAAACAATTATGTCAACAAGAAAGGGGGAGTTAGAGATTTGTACCTTTTACCTAGAAGAGAAGCATCAATAATGGCATTTTGTAGGTTGTTACTCACTATTTCATTACAACTTCTAGCAATAATTTCCAGTCGTGCATCTATGTCTTTCAAAGTGTTTAATAGTAACTTCCATTACTGTGATATTTTGCATACATCAAGGATTGAAATATTGGATTTTATATTTTTTAGGTCCTCAATGATGTTGTATTCCACGGATTTTGGGTATCTGATTAAAGGATTATTGGTATTAAGGATATTATATGAATTCCTAGCAGTGGGAGTTACAGTCCAAGTCTTCCTAGTATTTAGATTGAGAAGTAGCTGGTTGTTGTGGTATGGGTTTGTTGTTCTTGGTATGGTAATCACTTTGGCAGGTAGTCATTCCTCAATTACTTCATATCTATTCAAGTTGAAACCATGGAACATGTCCCATAGAACCATCGTTGATTCACTAGATTTCTCTTGAGTTTCTTCAACTATATGTCCCTCAATAGGCTCATTAGTTTATTATACCTATATACAACCATCCAAAAACCTATTTTGTACCATTTTCATGGAATTTATCCATTGGTTATAGTTTTTTTTGAATGACTAGCTTGATGATAATTGAAAAAATTATCCATAACCACCCCCTCTAAATCAAGTTCAAATTTGCAGGCAGGGGTTCAATAGGTCTAGGAGGGATAGGTATTCTAAGGAAAGGTCTATATGAACTCTGATTTGAAGTCCCTTTTCCAATATTCATTTTCATATATATTACTTCATTGGATAATCATTTGATCATTTTTTTCATTCTCTCCATATCCATGGTGTCTTTATCCTTACCTTCTATAGTTTGTTTTGGTTGAGGCCTAGATAGGATAAGACTCTTATTTGGTTGGACAACATATTTGTCCCAAAATATTCTTGGATTTCCTTACAACCAATCATTTCAAACTCCACCTTCTTGGCTTATTCAAAGTTTAATGCCGAAGTATTGCTCCCTTCTCACTTAAAGAACATGGAAATTGGTACCATCAAAGAATTAGCATAAACTTTGATTTGAAGATCTTGGGTAGGTGTTATTCCATCTTTATACCTTTTCAGGATAGAATAGATCCGACATTAAAGAACCTATGGTAGTATCTTCCCAAAATTGTTTAAGAATGCCTTTGAAAATAACACCAACTAGCGATTGAACCAAATGGCTGATTGAAATACCAAGTAGAGGATGTATTCTTTAAATTAAATGGGAAAAGTCTACACATCACATATTTGTGCTACGCATTCAATAATCTGATAGCCATGATGATTTCCTAATATGATCTACAAGTGGACTAGATAGATTGGGCTCATATTTGGGAAGTAAGTGATCCAAATGCTTAGATAGATTATGTAGTTAGTTAGGAAAGACCAAAGAATGCTAAACCAACTAGGTTTGATTATAATTTTGATTCTTCACCATATCTGAGAGGTGCGAGTTAGTATTTTAGTGGTCTGAATCAGAATTTGAGCCTACTAAGTGGCCTAAATTAGAATTTGAATCTATTTATCTTTCATATTATTAATTGTCTAATTGGGTTGTAGTAGGGTGTTTAGCTTGATTTGCCACATGGGTGAGAAAAAATAAGTTATTGAGTGTTAGGTAAGAAATACAATCACCATAGACAAACATGCTAGTGTTAGTGGAACACTTAGAAATATAAAACTTAAAAACAACAAAGAATTGGACACATAAGATGCAAGAGAAAAACAAAATAAGATAATAAATTGCTACCAATGGATTAAGTTATGATTGATAACACCGCAAAGAAAAGTGTGAGCATAAGCGCTCTCCTTTTCCTCCTTGGGAGGGTCCTTGTTGTTATTAAATGAACCCTTTCTCTTTCTCTCTTATGGATGCACAAGAAGGTGTAAATATATCTTCAAGGGAAGAGGTCCAATACACTTGGCTTGGTATCTATGGATGCCAAAATGAGGTTCGGAGAATGATTCTCTAGTCTCATATGAACAACATAACTTTCCCTTTTACTTATATGTTTGAATGCATGCCAATGGCTTATTTATATAGGCCTTCTTCAAGATTTCAAGTGTGAATTGGAGTCCATTTGGGTGTGACTCTCAATTCACACTGAGTGGGTGGAGAGTCAGGGGAGAGAAAGTGTGAAGGCATTGATGGCATATCAAACCCAGGGGTATTTAACTGGAATGGAAAACTACAAATTTCACAAAGTAAGACCCAACCTATTGTGGGTATGTGTTGATGTCGAACATCATAGAGGTCAATGGAAGCAAAGATAAATGATGACTCTCTCTGTTTCATCTAAGGCTCATCATCTATGTGTAATTGATAACCAAGACCCTATAACATTCTTAGAAACTAGTGTTGAGGTCGACAAGAATGAGGCGACAATTGCAAAGATAAAAGTTCACTTTGAAATCAACTAATTAATATGGTATTGGGTACTGACTTGTAAGAGTGATATGTGGCTAGAAATTATGGGTGAGGTTGGTGGTAAATGTGACTTAATACTTCCCTGGGTCGAAGCATAATTAATGGCTAAGAGTGGTGGACACCAATTGTATAATGTGACAAAATAGGGGGTTTGATGTCATAGGGATGGTCAGACATTAGCAAGGTATTGTCAAGCTATAATTGAGAGTGGCGAAGTTGCAAAGAGTTGGTAGTTATGGGTGAAAACTCAAGGATTAAAAATAAATGATATTGGGATAATCGAGGTTTGGCTGATAATATGGGTGTTTGCAGACATGGTTGTTCAGTGTGAATGCTCCAAACAAGGGTGACAAAGGTAGTTGTGAGGTAAAAATGGCGCCATTAGATGTGATGGCCCATGTTATGGGACAAAATATCATAGGGATCCTACTGAATACAAAATAAAATATCCCTAAAACCAACCTAGTGATCCTATATAGAAAGGGGTTTAGACTTCTATGGTTTTCTAGATCTAGAGAAAACAATTCCTTTTGCACCAAAGAAGAGTATATCACCATACTTTTAATATGAAGGTTGTTCCTGTATGTCTTGGTTGATGTAGATCCAAAGTTATATCTCCAACTCCTATCACCTACTCCTTGCACACAATCAACAAACGCTACCAATATTCCTCTTTCTCTAGTGTTAGAAATAGTCAACATGCCTTAGATCTAATTTGTTTTACCATTCCTAGAATCAAATCCAAACATATTGCATGATTAACACAAATATTTGGGGAAAATCATTAATGAATATAAGAGAAACACATCAAAGTTTCATACCTTGGATGTTGATGTCATTCTCCCCCTTGACTCCTTTCTCCTTGATCCTCCTCTTCAACTTCTTGATCAGGCTAGGATCTCTAACTTCTAGCTGTGATGGACAAGACAAGCACCTCTACAAATGGACAACATAAAATTTCTCTTGAATTCTTCCCCCCTTTTCCCAAGACTCGCCTTTGTTATATACCTCTTTGGAGGAGGCTTGGGAGAGCTTCTAGATCTTCTAAAGACCCCTGGAGACTTGAATGTTGCTAGTTCCTAGGCCCTTTCCATGAAAATACAACTCATTCCTCACATATCTCCTCGTAACTCCCCAACTCTAGAAATTTTATGGGTCATCGCTTGTTGAACTATTAGTGACATGTGATGATCTTCGCTTGTTGTCCACTATGTGTCCCACGATGATCTCCAAAAATGGCTCAAATATTAAGCAAACTATGCATTTTGGCTTACATATTCTCATGGATTCCCTTATGGCCTGTAGAGTGGAAATTAAGGCTATAACAGATGCCCCCTAATGTGTGAGGTCAAGAAAGGAATGGATGGTTGAAATACATTACAATAAAACAATTCCCATGTAAGGTAGCGTGAGGAGAGAGAAAATGATGTGTGAAAGTCAAAGAAGTCCTGCAATCAAACACCAATAATGAGAGCATATATAGACCATCCCTTATGTATACATACTCAAAATCTGAATGAGCATGGCCAGCAAATAATACATTGTGGATCCATGATATGAAATGCTAGACCATGGCCACAAAATAATACATAGTGGATCCATGTCATCAATAAGACCGTAGCCACGCGACAATACAATATGGATCTACATCATCAACACAATCATAGTTGATATCCCCAATTTCTAGGGATAACTAAGGATATTATGTCTCGAGGCCCTCAAGTTGAAGACATGGAGTACCAATAGACAGATGGATGAAGGTGTCCACTTGCACATACAAAATCCCACTTCACCACCACATATCTCAGGTTCATCAGGATGGTATCCATCACATCATCTTGCTTCTGGAAGACATTTCGGTCTTTCTCCATGAGGTATAAGCCAAGTATTATGGGGACTGTAATTTCAATATTTGAGGCATTCGAGTATGTTGCATTTGAATTTACTTTTGATTATAGAATGCCTGCTTGGTAATTATGCTCTTTTCCCGGTTTTACCTTTGTGGTTGACATTGTGCCCTAGTAAGTGGTCACCCTTAGGAATAGGTCTGCTACTAGGAGGTATTATTGATGATTCATCGTACCATTCTCGACCATACTTACCACTTTCTGTTCCTCATCCATTCCATGTCCCCATCTTTTGGGATTTTTGGGTGTACTGACCCATGAAGGGACTGTACCTCATCTCATGGGAAGAAAGGGATGAAGGCCCATAGGTTTGTAGCTAGCAAAAGGTAAAATCCAATCATAAAAATTCTAGATTCTCTCCCAGGGATCCCAAGGACAAAGAAATTTCTCTCGTAATAAACTAATGGGACACATGAAAAATA
This sequence comes from Picea engelmannii, assembly GCA_009831015.1. NCBI lineage: Eukaryota > Viridiplantae > Streptophyta > Pinopsida > Pinales > Pinaceae > Picea > Picea engelmannii. The sequence continues at coordinate 19,020 of ML861653.1, read as the reverse complement.
ACAAATATAAAAATGCCAACCAAGGTAGATCGTGTGTGGGCAATGTTTTTCATGCTTAGGTAGAAATCCCACACATTAACTTCAACTTGGGGAAGCATAATGTGACCAGGGTAGAGTCAAGGGGGGAAATGTTTTTCATTCTTAGGTAGAAGCCCCGCCTTGGCTTCAACCTGGAAACATTTTAATAAACTAATGGCAAAATAAATGGGCTTGGAAAAAGGTTGCATCACAAACAAAGGTGCAACACACCCTATACAAAGGAACCCATAGATGAGACAATACAAACCCTTGTATGTCATGAACCCCATGCCCAAAAGTCTTACCCCTATCCATTTCATATTCTTTACATGGCTTAGAGAGGGTTCACCTAGGAAACATCCCTTGACTTGAGGAATGATTCACTCAATAGGTCACCTTGTCAACACTCCCATACCTCAACTTGGAAAATTGCATAGGGTCTTTGAGGACTTGTTTAATTTGATAAGGTATCTTTTGTGCACATGCTTAGGTGGCTTTTTTATTGATTTGATTTACCCATCACATTGTATTTGACTTGAGATCCTTGGAGGGTGCATGCATTGTCTTTGCAAGACCTTGCTTGGTGAACAATTTTAGAGGAACAAGCCTAGCTTGGGATTCCTTGGGGCATGAAGCCCATAGTTTGGATACCATGTCCCACACACTGGATGATGATGATTGCCTTTGGAGGCTTGAGAGACACCTTAGAGGACCTATCTTATCCCTTCATCACCCCAACAACTTGCCTTTGGAGGCTAGAGCGCTACATCTTAGGGCTTGATGTCTTGTTGGGGTTAGGTTTTGGTGTGGTGGTGTTGATGATTGACACTTGACACCTTTTGAAGAGGAAAATCCTTGGATTTATGGAGAAGACCCTAATTCATGAGCCTTTGGAGGCCCAACGTTTCATCTCCAAGCTCAACGACTTGCTCCAAGTGTCGAAACGTTGCACTAAAGGGGTGACATAATGTCTTTTTAGGGTTTTCTTATGTGCAAATTGAAATTTAAAGTTGTAAATGGGAAAAGTAAGGGAGGTCGGCCTCCCTACTTTGTGGTTTACCCTAAGTTAAGTGGACAAACACTTTTGAGGAATTTTGTATAAATACGAATAATTTCATTTCATTTCAAAATATAACTCTCACTTGGGAGAAAGACTCCTTAGATGAAATTTGTGCCCCTCTTGGGAAATTTAACATATGTCTCTCTTCTACTTGCTCTTGTGATGGTTTGTCTTTTATATTGGATGAGGAAGTGATGCGATATTTCTCTTGGAGGCTAATTCTTGCATTGTGATGGATTTTTCTTGGTTAAAAAGGAGTTTATCTTGTTGATGCTTGGACTAGGTAAGTAATTTTTTCTTTGTTATTGCTTATTTCTTCTTTGCAATGTTAATTTGATAAGATTTTGGGGAGTGTAAGGGAATACAAACCGATTAATACTATCATACTTGTCTTGAATAATCTATTGTACAAAGGGTTACTAGGAGGAGTAAAAGGGCTTACACCCTCCTAGCTTTTCCCTAGTTAGTCTTGCTCACCTTAGGGAGTAAAAGGGATCACACCCCTAAGGAAGTAGCATAAATATCTCATTCATTTAAATACTCCATAACCCAATATATTTAGGTACTAATATATTTCATTGGATAAATAAAAATCATTGAATTGGTATACGTGAAATTACGAGATATTGAAATTGTCTTAGTTGGAATCTTTTCTATGTGCTTTAGGCTTGCAAAGGCCACTAGAGCGTCTTGATTTCCCAAGGATATCTTGTTGTTGTTATAAATTTAAGCTAAAACCATTAGGGATGCATAAAATTGCTCTCAAACTTTCACTTTTACTCTCTTTTCAACCGTTAGAATTTGCTTGAAAGCTGCCATAATAAACTACTAGTTGTGAATCTTTTGGGTGGTTTACTTGTAATTTTTTGTGGTTGGAATTTAATTTTTTGTAGTTGGATTTTTCTGATGTAGCATATGTATGCTACATCCATAAGGGTGTCATAATATTTTTGCAATAACATCATTTAACAACCTTTCATTGTTGCTAAAGTCTTGTCTTGTCTCACTTGAGTTATACTAGTCATTGGTAGCTTATCTCTTGTATCTTTAACTAGACTTTTAGTGACTTATTTAGCAGCTTTTATTATCATTTATTTTCTGATTTATATCATAGTATACTGCTGCTATATAGGAAAAAAATCTTCACTTGCTTTTCCATTGGAATACTGGGCTTATATACTTGTCTTTTCTTATGTCTCAGACAGGTACAACAATCTTCTGTAGGTACACTACTTCTTGGAAACCTTCCCTCATCGACAAGACTTCATCCCAACATTTCCATCTCTCCGCAACTTGAACTATAGGGGCTTCATCCTTCATCACCTCATTTCCATCTCTTTTCCCCCTAGGTTCACCTGAGATTCCCCCCTTGTGTAGGATTTCTCCTTCACTAAAGTGAGGGGAGGGTTTATCTAAGGTGATAGTGGGTAGACTCTCTCATATTTATCAATATCTTTTGGATTGGGTCATGCTTTTCCTAACCTACAATTTGTGCGATAACATTTTGGCGCTATTGCCGAGGAGTATTTTGAATTCTCTTTTGTGCCCTAACGACACTTTGGCAAACTATCCCAAAGCCATTTTCCTAGTTTTCCTAGTGACTCCACTTGAGGGAAGTTCCCTTTCCCTTTCCTTATTTAATGAGCTAAGACTCATATTGCAAATCCACCATCCCAGAATCCTTCTTCCTTAAGAAACCACCTTTCCTTGATTATCCTTTGATGAGACTTGATCTCACCTGGCGACTCCATTGAGGTGTCATTTCAGCCAATGGATTTATGGCAGCATGGGGTGAACCCTTGCCCAAAACTTTTCATGTCTCGAGGAGGGAACTTCTACAGATGAAAAAGGAAAACATTGATGATGAATCCTTTGAGCAACTGATGAATCTTGTGAAAGGTTTATCTCAAGAACCTGCTAAAGAAAAAGCCATTGCAGATGAAGAGATGCTTGAAGAACAGATATATGAAGAAAGTTACCAAGACGATCCTGATGAAGTTTCTCATGTTGAAGATCTAGAAAAGACATTTGTATCCATGCTCCCACTTGATGAAGATGAAGTTTTCCTACCTCGCTTTCCTCCTCAAGTGATTAGTATGAAGGAAAAATCTTGTCAATAGGTTTACCAACCGATTAGAGAGGGGCAAGAATTACCCCATGAAGAATTGATTGAAGAAGTGAATCCTTAAGAAGAAGAACATGAGCTACCTTATGAATGTGTTGAGTGTTTCAATGACTTGATCCATGAAAGGGATCCTTGTGAAGATGAAGTGATTGCATATTCCCTTCTATTTGAAGAAGACATCAAGGTATCTGTTCCTCCTGAACATCAAGAAGAAAATATGATGAATTACAACCCTTTCGAAGATCTTGATGATATTTTATTCCATGATTTTGGAAGTGAAGAAGTGTTAGAGGAACCCTTGGATGCAATAGATCCTTTGTGTAAGAATGTAATTGACAAAGCATCACCTATCAGAGAGCAAGTATACAATGATGAGGAAAATGAGAATTTTCCTTTTATTTCCTTCTGGAAAAATTAAGCAAGGCACTCCACATTAAGGATTAAGCCCCTTGTGATGAAGAGGCACTAGAGGGGAAAACCAATGAGCAAAAAGAATAATTCAATGAAGTACCACTTACTGAGAATCTAGATGAGACATCGGTATCCATTCTTTCTTCTAAAAAAAATGAAGTTGTTCAACATTGATCTCCTCCTGCACATGAAGATGAAGAAGTTATCAGTCCAAATGATGCAGATGTCTCCATGAAGAACTCTCTAAAACTGTTTGTCAACACATTGATGATTTCATAAAGGTTGGAAGATGTAGATCGGATGTGGGTTGCTCCGTTAATGACAAAGATTCTGTTTACAACATGGAGGGTAGTTTTCATACAAAGAGAGCTAAATTATCATCTTCAGTGAGTTGGTCTTCATATGCATATGATTCATATTCTTGGCATCCCGGTGATGATATGATCACGGATTTCTTTCATCCGTTTTAGGATGACCTGTCACCATATACTCATGATGATTTTCAGTCATCTCCTTGGAGTTGTGATTCATACCCTTTTGGGGATTTAGATTTATTCTATGAAGTTTCCCAACCACCTTTTCACTCAAAACTTGATGGATACAAGGTCATGGTCACGCGAGAGCAATCGAAGATTCACATTTTAGATCAACAATATTCTCATCCTAAGCCATTTTACAAGATAACAGGGCAACAACCTTCCAGTAACAGGAAGACTTCTTACTATGGACGTGAGGTTGTCCCTCACCTTTTATATTCTTCTCCGGGAAGCCATGGAGTCTTCTTTTGATCTCTCATCTCCTCTTAGTAGTCAACAAGCAGTGGGTATTTATGCGGATATGAAGATGAACCATCATGTATATACGATAGTCATCTTCAAAGATTGATTGATCAGGCTTGTGGTTTCTCTTTCCAACATGATCTCCTCCCTCCCACCCATATCCATGAGTTTCATTTCATGATTGATTATATCTCTATTTATGCTCATGATTATTGTGTGCTTAACTTATCTTTGTTGTATTACATGATTAAGCACATGGGGAGATACCTTGATGAAATGATGAACATGTGGTTGCACTGGTTGTATGACTTCACCTGACATCACCTATCACCTGATCTTTAGGGCCCTAGGTAAGTAGGTAGGTCATCTTGTTTTCTTGCATATACATCTTGATTGTTCATGGTAGTTTAGTTTCATTTCATTTTGCTCTACTTGCATTTTTTGATTTACATGCTTATATTTTATCATATTATATAAAAAATGAAAAAATCTGTTTTCTAAATTAGTTGTCATTTTTGAGAATTTGATTTATGATATATATGGATAAAGGATCAGTAAGTCATCCTACACTTAACAATTTGTTGTCTCACTGTGTGCATGCATAGGTCTTTCCAGAAGATCCCGAGGTTCTCATGCACTCTACGATGAGCACATGTCCCCGACTAGGAGCCATATGTTATCCCCAATTTCTAGGGATAACTAAGAAGATTATTTCTCGAGGCCCTCAGGTTGCAGACATGGAGTACCGAGAGATAGATGGATGATAGTGTCCACTTGCACAGATAGAAGCCCACTTCACCACCATAGATCATAGGTTCATTTGGATGGTATCCATCACATCAGATTGTTTCTGGAAGACAATTGGGTCTTTCTCCATGAGGTATAAGCCAGGTATTATGGTGAGTATCATTTCAATATTTGAGGCATTTGAGTATGTTGCATTTGAAGTTACTTTTGATTATAGAACACATGCTTGGAAATTATGCTTTTTGCCCGGTTTTATCTTGGTGGTTGACATTGTTCCCTAGTAAGTGGTCACCCTTAGGAAGAGGCCTGCTACTAGGAGGTATTATTGATGAGTCATCATACCATTCCCAACCATACTTACCACTTTCCATTCCTCATCCATTCCATGTCCCCATCTTTAGGGATTTTTGGGTGTACTAACCCAAGAAGGGACTATACCTCATCTCATGGGAAGAAGGGGATGAAGTCCCAAAGGTTTGTAGCTCGAAAAAGATAAAAGCCAATCATAAACCTTCTATATGCTCTCCTAGGGATCCCAAGGAAAATTAAATGTCTCTTGTAAGAAATTGATGGGACCCCATGAAAAATAAAAATATAAAAATGCCAATGAAGGTAGAGCATGTGTGGGTAATGTTTTTCATGCTTAGGTAGAAGTCCCACATATTGTATTCAACTTGGGGAAGCATAATGTGACCAAGTTAGAGTCAATGTGGGAAATATTTTTCATGATTAGGTAGATGCCCCACCTTTAATTCAACATGGAAACACTTTAATAAACTAATGGAAAAAGAAATTCGCTTGGAAAAAGGTTGCATCACAAATGAAGGTGAAACACACCCTCTACAAAACCCTTGTATGTCATGAACCCCATGCCCAAAAGTCTTACCCCCATCCATTTCATCTTCTTTACATGGATTAGAGAGGGTCCACAAAGAAAACATCCCTCGACTTGAGGAATGATTCATCCAATAGGTCACCTTGTCAACCCTCCCATACCTCAACTTGGAAAATTGGATAGAGTCTTTGAGCACTTGTTTAATTTCATAAGGTAGCTTTGGTGCACATGCTCAGGTAGCTCTTTTATTTATTTTATTTAATCATCATGATTCATTTGACTTAAGATCCTTAGAGGGCACATTCATTGTCTTTGTAGGAACTTGCTTGGTGGACAGTTGTGGAGGAACAAGCCTAGCTTGGGCTTCCTTCGCGCATGAAGCCCATAGGTTAGATACCATGTCCCGCACACTGGATGATGAAAATTTCCTTTGGAGGCTTGAGAGACATGTTAGAGGACCTATCCTAGCCCTTCATCACCCCAACGACTTGCCTTTGGAGGCTAGAGTGCTACATCTTGGGGCTTGACGTCTTGTTGGGGTTAGGGTTTGGTGGTGGTGGTGTTGATGATTGACACTTGGCACCTTTTGAAGAGGATAAGCCTTGGATTGATGGAGAATACCCTAGCACATGAGAAGGAGGCCTTTGGAGGCCCAACGTTTCATCTCAAAGCTCAAAGACTTGCTCCAAGTGCCAAAACATTGCCCTAAAGGGGCAACGCCATGTCTTTTTAGGGCTTTCTTATGTGCAAATTGAAATTTAAAGTTGTAAAGGGGAAAAATAAGGGAGGTCGGCCTCCCTACTTTGTGGTTTACCCTAATTAAAGTGGACAAACATTTTTTAGGCGTTTTGTATTAATAAGAATCATTTTATTTCATTTCAGAACATAACTCTCACTTGGGAGAAAGACTCCGTGGCTGAAATTTGCGCCCCTCTTGGGCAATTTTACATATCTCTCTCTTGGTTTGTCTTTTCTATTGGATGAGGAAGTTATTGTTATTTCTCTTGGAGGCTAATTCTTGCATTATGATGGATTTGTTTTGGTTAAAAAGGAGTTTATCTTATTGATGCTTGGACTAGGTAAGGAACCATTTCTTTGTTATTGCTTCTTTATTAGTTGTAAGGTTAATTTTCTAATATATTGGGGAGTATAATGGCATAGAAACCCACTAAGCCTATCATAATTGTCTTGAATAATCCATTTTACAAAGGGCTACTAGGAGGAGTAAAAGGGCTTACACCCTCCTAGTTTTTCCCTAGCTAGTCTTGCTTGTCTTAGGGAGTAAAAGGGCTTACACTCCTAAGGAAGTAACATAACTAGCTCATTCATTAAAAGAATCGACAACCCAATAGATTTAGGCACTAATCTCTTGCATTGGAGAAATAAAAACCAATGCATTGGTATATGTGAAATTACAAGATATTGAAATTGTCTTAGTTGGCATATTTTCTATGTGCTTTAGGCTCGCTAAGGCCACTAGGGCGTCTTGATTTCCCAAGGATATTTTGTTATTGTTATAAATTTAAGCTACAACCATTAGTCCTACAACAAATTGCTCTCAAACTTTCAATTTTACTCTCTTTTCAACCGTCATAATTTGCTTGAAAGCTGCCATAATAAACTACTAGTTGTTGTGAATCTTTTGGGTGGTTTACTTGTAAATTTTTATGGTTGTAATTTTATGTTGTAGCATATGTATGATACAACCATAAGGATGTCATAATATTTCTACAATAATATCATTTAATAACCTTACATTATTGCTAAAGTCTTGTCTTGTCTCACTTGAGTTATACTAGTCATTGCTAGCTTATCTTTTGTATCTTCAACTAGACTTTTAGTGACTTATTTAGTAGCTTTGATTATCATTTATTTAATGATTTATATCATAGTTTATTGTTGCTATATAGGACAACAAGATTCACTTACTTTTCCATTGGAATATTGGGCTTGTATACTTGTATTTTCTTGTGTCTTAGTGAAGTAGTCCATATATAAAATATTATGCAGAAGAGAAATAATTAGCTAGAAATGGCAGATAAACAATGATATAACCAAAACAATACCACGATAATACTAGAATAATACCATAATAACACCAGAAATAACACTTTGATTACTGAGAGCAATGTTCACTTGCCTCTTCGAGGGGGAAACCTCCAATAGAGCAGAGCTCTATTACAATAATATCCAAGACAAAATTTCTCATACCCTCTATTCCTATTTATCCTAAATCTATCTATCCAAAAGAACAATCTAGAGGAAGATCCTTCTAGAAGCGGAAGCTTCTATTAGGTCTTCTTACAATTGATTTATTCCTCCTTATTGCTAGGCCTTATTAATATTGACCTTTATTACATGGAAATATATTATTCTGCCCACTTGAGGGGTTAGGTAGGTTAGGTCCCTAACATGATCCCCCCCTTAAAATCAACCTTTTCCTCAAGGCTTGAGATGAGGAAATTGCTACAGAATGTCAGCGGGCTCCCAGGTGGCATCTACTGGAATTGTATCTTTCCATTGGTCTAACACTTCCTTTATGGTATGTTGACGAAGACGATGCTATCGCTGGTCCAAAACTACTTGTGGATGCAACTGGATGGAACCTTCTTCATCCAACTTGGGAAGGTTGGTTTGAGTGTGGCACTTTGTTCCAATCACCATTTTTAAGCAAGAGACATGAAAAACAAGATGGATCTTAGAATGACTAGGAAAAGCTAACTGATAGGCCACCTATCCAACGCTCTTGAGAACTGTATAAGAACCATAAAATTTGGGCGCTAGTTTATGACAATGTTCGACCTTTAGTGAAGTTTGCTTATAAGGTTGTAGTCGAAGAAATACATGTTCTCCTTCACCAAATTGATGTTCCGGGCGACCTTGATTGACGTGTTGCTTCATGCGATTATGATCCATGACCAATTTGTCTTTGAGGGTACGGAGAATAGCCTCGTGAACTATAAGTGTTTGGTCAACCGCCTGGACCATCGATACACCTGGCATGTAGGAGAGAACGAAAGGTGGACTTTGGCTATAGACTTCTTCAAAAAGAGTCATGCAAGTAACTGTATGGTAAGAAGTGTTTAACTGCTATTCAACTAATGGTAACCATTGATCCCATTGATGTTTCCTTTCAGAGGCAAAACAACTCAAATAAGTCTCCAAACACTTGTTGACAACTTTAGTTTGACCATCAATTTGGGGATAATAGGCGGTGCTGAGATGCAACTGGGTGCCCTGTGTGAACAATTCTTGCCAAAAATTGTTGGTGAAAGTGGGATCTCGATAAAAAACAATAGAACGAGTCATGCCATGAAGCTTGAAGATATGATCCATGAAAAGTTGAGCCACAATGGATGCAGTAAATGGGTGTTGAAGAGCACAAAAATGAGCATACTTGGAAAGACGATCCACGAACACCATGATGACTGACTTATTTCCTCATTTAGGTAATCCCACAATAAAATCCATAGAGATGTCCCTCCAAATAGCGGGTGGAATCGAAAGCAATTGGAGTGTGCCAGGAGGTTTGATGGTTTCGCCTTTGTTGCGTTGACAAACATCACATTCAGATACAAAAGTGCGAATGTCCTTTTTCATACCATCCCAGAAAAAAAGAACGTTTAACCCAGTCATAGGTTTTGGTAAACCTTGAATGCCCACGTGTGGGAGTAGCATGAAGCTCAGAAAGCACCGTAGATTTAATTTGTGACTGTTTACTTAAATACAAACGGCCTTTGTAGTGAAGCTCATCATTGTGCCAAGAGTACCCTGGGGAAACTTGAGAGTTGGCTTGCAATTGTTGGATCAGATGCAATATTTTAGGATAATGTAGCCATTCTTGGAGCACAACTTGGAGCCAATCTGGTACAATGAAGGAGAGGGAGAAAAGGGACCCTTCATCTTCATATTTTCGAGAAAGAGCGTCAACAACCAAATTTTCTTTGCCTTTCTTGTAAATGATCTCATAATCATAACCAAAGAGCTTAGTTACCCATTTTTATTGCTTTGGGGAGGAAGGTCGTTGCTCCAGAAAATACTTGAGGTTTTTCTGATCTGTCTTAATTTGGAAGCGTTACCCTAGGAGATAAGGGCGCCAGAGATATATTGCATGCATAATAGCCAACATTTCCTTTTTATAGATTGATTGGCCCAAATGGCGTCCTAACAATTTTTTGCTGGTAAAGGACAAGGGTCTACCTTCTTGCATAAGGACTGCTTTAATTCCTCTTCCCGAGGCATCACATTCCAGGATAAAGGTCTTTGTGAAATCATGAAGGGCCAAGACCAGAGTAGTACACATAACCGCCTTCAAAGCTTGAAAATCCTGATCCGCTACTAGAGTCCAAGTGAAACAATTCTTTTTAAGGAGAGAAGTGAGAGGGGCCACAATATTCCCATAATTCCAAACAAACTTGCGATAATAACCTGTTAAACCCAAAAAACCATGCAAGCCTTTGATAGTCTTGGGGCGAGGCCAATCTTGCATTTCTTCAATATTTTTAGGATCCACCCGATCACCATCCTTGCCAACAATATGACCCAAGTACTCTACTTCTGAGGCGCCAAAGGCACATTTAGAGAGTTTGAGGAAAATTTGGTGATGAGAGAGGAAATGAAGAATGTGATCCACATGGGAAAGATGGGAATGCCAAGTTTTGCTATATATGAGAATATCATCAAAGAAAATTAAGACAAAATTATGGAGAAAATGATGGAAGACATGATTCATGAGGCTTTGGAAGGTGGAGGGGGCATTACACAGGCCAAAAGGCATGACCAAAAACTCATAGTGACCCTCATGAGTGCGGAATGTAGTCTTGGGTATGTCAGCTTCTTGCATATGTATCTGGTGGTAGCCTAACACATATCAAGTTTAGTGAAGTACTAAGCACCACTCAACTCATCCAAGAGATCATCAATGACACAAATGGGAAACTTGTCCTTGATGGTGAGTTTATTGAGGGCACGAAAGTCATGACACATGCGCTAAGTACCTTCTTTCTTAAGTACCATGACCACAGGGGAAGAATAAGGGCTGGTATTGGGGCGAACAACACCCGCTTGGAGCAATCCCTGCACTATTTTATCAATTTCATTCTTTTGGGCAAAGGGATGACGATAAGGGTGAACATTGGGAGGAAGGCTACTAGGAACAAGGAGAATGGAATGATCATGAACACCATGAGAAGGAGGAAGTCCCTAAGGGGTGGAAAAAAAATCTTTATGTGTGGAAAAGATAGCTTGGAGGTCAGGATGCACATAGGGTGTCTCAACGACTTGAATAGAATGGAGTTGAGAAATAATACCGGAGTGGCCTTTCTTGAGGAGATTTTCCATGCAATGGGAACTAATGATCTCATGAGAACCAACTATGAGACCTTGGAATTGATACCTTTGTCCTTGTTGTTGGAATTGCATGGTTGTTACACATTATTTT
>ML861652.1:0-24021 GCA_009831015.1 Picea engelmannii | reverse complement strand
GTGAGTTTGGCCAACGTCGATTCCAGGTACCGTGAAGACTTGCCCCTCCATAGTCACCTCGTGTAAAGAACCTAGAGAGATAGGCCACTAAGGTTACCAATTACTACAATGATGCCTGGGGAAACAGTCGACAGTCCGATTCATGTGCAAGGGCAGGGTATCTAGCCTAAAATCAACTTGAAAGGATTTCACTCATCATTATGGGTATACCTCTCAAGCAACCCCCATAATACACATAATCTCTACACCAAGACCAACAAAGCAGGGTGAGTAACTCTACTAGTCTCAATGTGGCCTCGTGATTGAACCTTGTGTTAGAAGGGATTCCCAAGACAAAATGTAATAAGTGGATTTAACCACTCCCTAACTCAAGATTCTATGTTGGTTTGCAGCTTTGGAAAGTTATCTTTCTCACCTATTTCAAAGCCCTACAACTAATCTAGTGTAGGTTTGCTACCAGAAAATATAAAAATGTCTAATCAATTTTTATAAGCGCTTTATTTTATGGTTGTTGTTACTCAAAAGGAAGATGGCGTGGACAATATGGTGTTTTGACTGACTCGAAAATTATGCAAAGATATGAAGATGCAATCTTTTCATTTTGATGAAAGCTATGCTGCGAGAAGGAGAAAACATTTATCATTCCCATATGCACGATGTCCCAAAATATATTAAATTCATCAATATCAAGATTCTCAAGAAATGAGAAAAAGGTACTGAACACCAATGCATGATTCATGCCCCCCCCCGGCCATGAGGTGGAAAATTTCGCTACTTGAAATGCAAGGATGCCCCCAATCTAATATAAAGCAAGAAATTAAATATTTTTGTTTCAAAAATTTCACTAAAAGCAATAATGAACTTTCTTAAAACAAAGAAACCCAAACTAAAAGTTATCTTTTAAAGCGAACTATTCAGAAGAAATATGATCTTTCCCTAAACAATTCTAAAGAAAACACATGATTTTTAATTGAAAGACACTAAAAGCAAGAGACTAATCCTTCAAAACCAAACAAAGCAAAGATGGAATAAAAGAAACTCAAAGAATGTCAAGAAGACTGTAAACAGATCAATATAGGCTCCAAAAGTTCAATCTAGCTATTCAAAGAAAAACTGGGCATCAAAAAATGACAAGACTCAATCCAAAAAATTTTACAAACAAGTTCGTAGGCTAGCAGTGTATTACAGTGCGAGAATCAAAGATTCTCGCAGGCTAAACAAAGGTTGACTGCGAGGGGTTCGCACTGGACTTAACACCAGGGTGCGAACTCAGGTGTTTCTCACAGGCCACTAAAGGGTACAGTCCAAGAATGCCTGTAAACAAGCAAAAATTTGAAAAAGGACAAAATTTGAGTGAACTTTCAGATCCAGAGAGTCTGGATGGATCTCCCACAGACTCAAAGACCAGAAAACAAGCAATCAAAGAAAGGGAAACTAGACTAACTAGGAAACAATTCGATCCCCAGTATGGTCGCCAATTTTGTTATCGGACTAATCGGTAGGTGCGGACACTAACTGATCTCCCTAGATCCACCTAGATCTAGAACAAAACACACCAGAACATGACGCTTTCCTTAAGTTTTAGATATTGAATTTATTAACTAAAGAGGGACAGGTGACATACCATTTAAACGCCACTTCCTCTCACCATCACCATCCTAGCTCCATTCCAACGCTCATACAATGATGAACCTGCAAAAGAACGCAACCAACCAAAGTGATAGCAATAGCATAAACTCAATATAAACCTATGTATGTGATCAAGGAATCATACAATAAAACACAACAAGCTTTATAGGAAAGAATCATATTACTGTATCATATTAAATGTGAAAGAGAGATTAAAACCATGGCCTTGATGTCATAAGGTTCCTTCCAACTGTCCTTCATTCCCCACACACTTCTACTCCAATAATTCTAAGAGCATAGATATGATACTACTCACAATCTATCTTGACAAAAGAAAAACTCAAAGACACTCCAACCAAGCTAATAATTCCAAGCCAAATCCAACTTAGCCAATTCCAAAAGCTCCAAGCTAACCAAAGCTAACTTTCTCCATGAGAACTCCTCTCCTTTTATAAGTTGAAGAGGATAAGGTGAGGAGGTTAGGATGATCCCACTAAATCATGAAAGCGAGTAAGATCCAAACCATTCGGATGCCACCTCACCATAGAAGTTTCTCCTTCTAGAATATTTGAGAAAACGCTTTTTTTTCCCACGTGTAGGCATTCTCACACCCTGCCTATAGAGAAACCTGCGAACATATCGCACCCTAGCTATGGTGCAACCTGCGAGAATCAGGCATTCTCACATCCTGCCTATATAGCAACCTGCGAACTTCCTTTTTTACAGGGTTTTTACAAGGGAAAATGCAACTTCTTTTCTCAGGAAACGTTCTTCTCCCTTCTCTCTTTAGGAACTCAGGCCATTGACCCCTCTAAAGGAAATAGGTAGGTTTACATCATTAACGGTAATAGGGATGATGAAAATAATGTGTAATAGCATGGATTCCTTGCCAAGCACCCTGAAAACCAGTGGCAAACCCTGGATTGATCTGTGTCACCTATACGTCCTATGAGCCAGCCTATCCTCTCTTTCAAAGTCGATATTGTACCTATTCTGCCTTTGGGTTGTTGCCTTCTATGTTTCTTGATTGGAATTAACCAGTGGTTGTTGCTGTTATCCTAAACTTGCGGGGATTGAGTTGAAAAACTAGTTGAAGAATCGAGTTGTCAGGACCGTGGTAGAAGAGGTAGGTTGTCAGGCCTGTGAGCAGCTCTCTCCAGGTGAGAGAGTCTATTGGGAAGTGGTTTTCCCCCCAAGAGATTCCAACACTAGATATGGATCTTTGAGAATTCTTGATCTGGCCTGTTGTCGAGACCCCGAGAGGGAGGTGAAGCATCTATGGGTTGTCCTTGTGAAGGTGTATACTCCTGTGTGGAACAAGCATGTGGGGAATGAGAGTCCATGAGTAGTGGTCGTAAGAAGGATCCTGGAGAGAATCCTTTTGATTGCTCTGTGTAGTTTTCCTATAACCTCAGCCTAGTTTAGCATTCCCTTACCTTGGGTGGAGCTTAGTCCTAGCTTGGGGGTGACCCACTATTGAGCGTGATGAGCAATGAGGTCTAAGGTTTGGATGTTCGTGGAAATCCTGCACATGGTTGGTGGAGTTACTATAGTTTCAAAGATAAGTATATTCATGTGTTTAATTTCAATTAAAATTCATGTCTGTGATGATTGCAATATTATCATTTGTTTCATTGCAACGATATTTACTGTTGATTCCATTAATTATGTATGTTATCTGTAATTATATGTTTACTTTGTTAAGCCATTTAACTTCATTTAAATGCATACTATATAAGTATGAGAATGTTTCCACATAGTAGCATTGCTCGGAAAGTGGGTTGATGGTCAGGGATGTTACAATATGGTATAAAAGCTATGGTTACAATGCTAAGCCTGGATGGGCTGGATAAGTGGTCTTTGGACCCAAGGTTTCGAGAGGAAATTGTGTCTGGAGGACTAATTTCGAACCTTAGAATGTTTCTAAGTTCCAACGGTTTACTTGGTTGTGTACAAAGCTCAGGAGAAGTAGAGGTAGAATAAAACCACAGTCGGTGTGGCATTTGACCATAGAGAGAGAGGGCACTCAACACTTGGGGTGTTGGAGCCATAGGATTTGTTTGGAAAGAAAGGAAAAACCTTTACAACCGTTGGATTCGGAGAAGGTGTCAGGAGGATATCTGAGAAGCCTTTCAGGAGTTTGGTTGTTTGGAAAAGCGAGGTGCACTGAGACACAAGCCCTCGAAACCCAAAACTCTAAAGTCCCGAGAAGATCTACATCGTAGATCTGGGAAAAATATCTGGTCTGTTGGATCGAGCAGAAGAGTAGAGGGAAATTTCAGGAGTTCGATTGTCGGGAGAAGTGGGATGTGTTGATGCACAAACTCTCGAAGCCCGAAATCATGAAATCTCTAAGAGATGAAGTAATGGGTCGGGTTTACATCACTTGGATGAACGTGGACCCATGGAATGTGTGCCATGTGCTAGTGGGCCCCGAAGGAAAAGTAGATGTAGTGGGGGTCGAAAGGCGTCACTTGAGGTAACATGGAACTTCTTAAGAACACCACATGTTTCCACCCCGGGTTGGTGGAAGCTATGTTATGGGCCGGTGGCTAGAAAGGTCAGAAGTTTAGAAGTCGAGAGTTAGAGAGGGAAGCGAGTGTGAGAGTCTCTAGGACCAAAATCCCAAAACCCCAAAACCCGAAACCCCGAAGTTCCAATTAGAGAACCTTGAGATCTAGCACTTGGTCATGAACCACAGTCGCGTGGGTTTGGAAAACTGAGAGAAAAGGGCTAAGGCATGAGCGCACTACAGAGCCGAGCAGAGATCAAAAAATTCATAGAAACTGAACGTTTTCTTGAATCAAGTTGTTTATGATTGTTGTGGGATTTCTTAAGGAATAATGACTTGAAAAATTACAGTTGTTTTCATGTTGTGGTTGCATAAGTTTAGCGAGTGCCAGAACCAGATAGAATTTCCACTAAGTGAAAAAGAAATGGAAATAGAACTGACCGCTTCTAGTTCTGAGGATGAAGCAAAAGGAATGGATGTCCATTTGGGAGTTGAAGGATCAAACTCCAATGGACATGGAGAAGGGATAAAAAAGGAAGGAAACATGAGGAAGATCATTGAAGGATTGAAAAAAGATTCCAAAAATCATTGAGCAGATAGAAGAAAACTCATAAAAGCTCAGGAAAAGCAAGAGAACTCAAAATAAAGTTGTTAAAAGAGTTTGGAGAGAATAGAAAAGAAGTTGGATAAGGAGAGTGACTCGAGAAAAATAGGGAGTCACCCAACTTCTGAGGGATGAAGGTCAAGGAGTGTGGGGAGACACCATAATCACTCCCAAGGTCGCTCCAAGAGAAGGACACATAGTATTTCAAGCCCATCCCCTACTATAAATAACAAGAGATATGGAGTGAATGAATTGAAGGGAGAGATGAACAAGATTAAGCCTCCTGCGTTTGATGGAGAACATCAGAAGGAGGAAGACACTAAAACATGGTTGCTTGGTATGAGGAAATACTTCCAACTACAAAATTATTCCTCTCATGTGGAAGGAAGAATTGCGATGTATCAACTGAAAGGAAAAACATCCATGTGGTGGGATCAACTTGTGCAGGTGCATAACATTAGAGAGAAAGATATCACTTGGAAGGAATTCAAGAGGTATTTCAAAAAGAAGTATTTGACTAAGAGATATTATGACAAAAAGATGAAAGAGTTCTTTGAACTCAAGCTAGGTAGCATGACCATTGATGAGTATGAACGTAGGTTTTTGGAATTGTTGAAGTATGTTCCGTTCATCAAGGAAGAAATTGTCAAGATTCAAAGGTATCTGAGTGGACTACCACCTTCCATTGGGGACAAGATCCAGTATGATGACCCAGGAACCATGGAAGAAATGATAAGAAGAGAGAAATCCTTATATGAGAAGCAAATAGAAAAGCCTACCTTTAGGAAGGCTTGGGACGACCAGAGGAAGTTCAAGAAAGAACAGAGGAAGAAGGGAAACAAACCTCCATTTTTCAAAAATAGTCCTCGAGGACAACCGTTGTTTAGAGAGACGAGAATGGATGAAGTAGGGGAACAAAGGCTAAGATAGACACCCATTCACTGTTGGGGCTGTCAGGGAAACCATAAGTACAGAGATTGTCCCCAAAAAAATGGAAAAGTGAGAGTTTTCCATAATGTTCAAGAAGCTAAAACAGTGGAGGACATGGGAAGTAGAATGCCAAGGATCTATGTCGCCCTGGACAACAAGAAAGCTGAATTTCAGTCACACATGATTGAAGTAGAAGGTATGATTAACAACCAACGATTTACTATTTTAATTGATTTAGGGGCTAGCCATAGTTATGTAGATCCTAGAGTGGTGGAAAGTTTGCATTTTTCAAGGAGGAAACATGAAAAGTCTTGGTTAGTGCAGCTTGCTACAGGAACCAAGAGAAAAGTCATTGAGTTAGTTAAGTCATGTCCAGTGGATATGAAGGGACTGAGCACAAAGGCTGAATTGAATATTCTGCCTTTAGGTTCTTATGACTGTCTAATTGGGATGGACTGGTTGGACCAGCACCATGCCATCTTGGACTATCGTAAAAATGAGGTCACTTGCCTGGATGAGGAAGGAAATCGAAAAATAATATAAGGAATTCCCATAGTTGTTGCTATCAGATAAATCTCAGCAACGCAACTGAAGAAGTGCTACAGAAAAGGATGTCAATTATTTGCAACCCATGTGGAGGAAGCATCTAGGTATTAAGTCTCAAAGATTGGATATCATGTGGTACTAAAAGAGTTTGAGGATCTATTTCAAGAGGTACCCAGATTACCCCTGAAGAGAGATATTGATTTCTCTATAAACTTGATGCCTGGAGCAGCTCCAGTGTCGAAATCTCCTTACAGAATGAGTACGCCAGAGCTGAAAGAGTTGCAATTGTAGCTTGAAGAGATTCTGAATAAGGGGCACATACGCCCAAGCATGTCACCTTGGGGTGCCCCGATCCTATTCGTGAAGAAGAAGGATGAAACGCTAAGATTGTGTATCGATTTCAGAAAATTGATCAAAGTAACTGTAAAGAACAAATATGCTCTATCGAGGATTGATGACCTCTTTGATTAGTTGAAGGATGTGAAGATATTTTTGTGGATAGATCTCAGATCGAGATATCACTAGGTAAGGATAAAGGATGTAGACATCAACAAGACCACCTTTAGAACAAGGTATGGTCCTTACGATTTCACAGTGGTGCCATTTGGACTGTCAAATGCACCTGTTGTTTTTATGTTCTTGATGAATGGTGCATTCAGGGACTATCTAGACAAGTTTTTCATAGTATTTTTGGATGACATTCTGGTGTATTCCAAATCAGAGGAAGAGAATGAACAACATATTAGGATGGTTTTGTAGGTTCTAAGAGAACACCAATTGTATTCGAAGTTAAGAAAATGCTCATTTTATCAAAAGCAGATCCATTACCTGGGTCATATTATTTCGAAGGCTGGGATAGTTGTAGATCCTAAGAAGAATGAGTCCATTAGAGAATGGTCAATGCCAAATAATGTGACAGAAGTCAGATAATTTATGGGATTAGTTGGTTATTACAAAAGGTTTATCGCAGGGTTCTCAAGGATAGCTCACCCTATCACTTCCTTGCAAAGGAAGGAGAAGAAGTTTCAGTGGACAAAGAATTGTGAGAAAAGCTTTCAGTAATTGAAGAAATTGTTAACTAGTGCTCCAGTCTTGAGGATTGTAGATCCAAACGAATATTTCATGGTGTGCATTGATGCATGAAAAGAAGGACTAGGAGGGGTCCTCATTCATAATGGATTTGTAATTTGTTATGAATCCAGAAAGTTGAAAGAGCACGAAAGGAACTATGCAACTCATGATTCAGAGTTGGTAGCCATAGTACATGCTCTAAAGAAGTGGAGACATTACCTCATGGGAAGGAGGTTTGAACTAAGAATAAACCACAACAGTCTGAAGTACTTCTTTGATCATCCAACCTTGAACGCTAGGCAGAGTAGGTGGTTGGAGTTTCTCTGTGAGTACGATTTTGATATCAAGAATATCAAAGGGAAGGAAAATAAAGTGGCTGATGCATTTAGCAGGAGAGTGCATGAATTACATGCTACAGTCATTAGCATGTACCAAACTGATATTAGAAGTAGATTTTTGGAGGTTGCAAATACAGATTTGCAGTACAGGGATTTGGTAGAAAAGCTACAGTAAGGTAAGATGCCATAGAAAGTGGAGAGTTATAAATTGGAAACTGATGTAATACTTCTGTACAAGAACAAAATTTATGTACCTAATGTTGAGGATTTGAAAGTTGTGATTTTGCATGAAATGCACAATGTGCCTTATGTTGGGCACCCTGGATATCAGAAAATTGTGGAAGCAGTCAAGAGCCATTACTTTTGGCCAGGTATGAAGAAAGAAATTGTTGAATACATCACCAATTGTATGGAGTCCAAGAAGGTAAAAGTTGAGCATAGGCACCCAACAGGGTTGTTGCAACCTTTACCCATTCTTGAGTGGAACTGGGAGGTAGTGACAATGGATTTCATCACAGGATTCCCCAGAACAAGCAAGCAACATGATTCAATCATGGTGGTAGTGGACAAGATTACAAAAGCTGCCCATTTTATTCCACTAAAGACTACTCACAATGCAACGGATGTTGCTGATATTTTTATGAGGGAGGCAGCATGATTGCATGGAATCCCTAAGACAATTGTGTCTGATAGAGACCCAAAATTTGCCTCAAATTTTTGGAAGGGGTTGTTCAAAGGATTCAGAACGAATTTGAACTTTAGCAAAACTTATCATCCTAAGTCTGATGGGCAGACATAAAGGGTGAATAGAGTAATAAAAGACATGCTAAGGATGTATGGACAAACCATTGAAATGGGAAGACTACCTGCACTTGGTAGAATTCACCTACAATAATGGGTATCAAGCATCGTTGAAGATGAGCCCATTTGAAGCAGTTTATGGTAGAAAGTACAATACTTCAGTAAGCTGGGATAATCCAGCTGATAGGGCAATAGTTGGGCCAGAGTTGCTCAAGGAAATGGAAGAATAAATGCTAAAAATTAAGCAGAATTTAAAGGTTGCCCAAGATAGGCAGAAAAGTTATGCTGATAAGAACAGAATCCACAGAGAGTTTAAAGTGGGAGATCCTGTTTTCCTGAAAGTAAAAGCTAACAAAAGTTCCCTAAAACTGGGAAACTGCACCAAGTTGGAAACCGGATTTTGTGGGCCATTTGAAATCCTAGAAAGAATTGGGCCAGTTGCATATATGCTTGCATTACCTGCATCCATGAATGTACATAATGTGTTTCATGTTTCATTTCTTAAGAAATATATACCTGAAGCTAATCATGTAATTGATTGGAATGTGATTCAGGTGGAGCAAGAAGGTGTCTTGCAAGTGCATCATGTGCGCATATTGGACTGGAAAAGCAAACAGCTCTGGAATCGAGCCATAGAGATTGTAAAGGTCCAGTGGACCTGGTACAGTCCTAAGGACGTGACATGGGAGAATGAGGATGCTATGCGAGCAGAATACCCGCATCTTTTTGAAGATTTTGAAAATCTTGTTGATGTTGTGTGAAAGTTGCACTAAAGACAATGAAAAAATAAGGGGATGGGATTGTAATATCCCCAAGGACGAGCCCTATTGTAATCATGCTTATGAATTGTAAATCATGTTTGTAGGCTGGTGAGCCGAGTATTGATAAGTTGGTGGGATTATGTGTTTATTAGGACGAAGAGCCTAAGTATTACGACCATAAGCCTGATTTTGTATATGTAATTATGCAGATCATTAATATAATATATGAACATCACTGCATGCAGACCAATTATGTAGAAAGAGTGATGGGGCACTAAGATTCCATAGAGAGGGTAAGGTAAAAGGGGGCTAAAAGGTTGGAAAGAGGGGTTAAGCTTAGGGGTTTAATTCCTTGGGAATAATATTTTATTATTATTCTAAAGCTGTGGGACAAAACATGTTTTTATCCTAAGTTTTGGGAGAGGAAACACATGCAACTACAATGTGTGCAAAAAGGGAACACATGCAGCCCCAGGAAGACAAGTGTCGACCTAGGTGCATGCGGTTAAAAGATCAAGCGTCAACTGAGTCAGGGTTTCATCCTCCATTCGATCGTGGGTTGTCTGAAACCATGAATTTTGTTTGGTTTCTACTTTCATCCTACACTCTGTCATCCGTTGTGTCATGCAACTCTGAAAACCAAAGCCTGTGATGTTTTCTTGAGAAGCCGATACACCCTTTGTTTGAACTGTTGAGTCTGTGTTGAGTGTGTGTTCAACCTCTACATGGATTCCTTGCCAAGCAACCTAAAAACTAGTGGAAAACCCATGGATTGAGCCGTGTCACCTATGCATCATGTGAGCCAGCCTATCCTCTCTTGCAGAGTCAAGTTCATACCTATATTGCCTTTGGGTTGTTTCCTTCTGTGTTTCCTGAGTGGAATTAACCAGTGGTTGTTGCTATTATCTTGAACTTGCGGGGATTGAGTTGAAAAACTGATTGAAGAATCGGGTTGTCAGGCCTGTGCTAAAAGAGGCAGGTTTTCATGCTTGTGAGCATCTCTCTCCAGGTGAGAGAGTTTGTTGGGAAGTGATTTTCTCCTAGAGAGAGTCCATCACCAGCTATGAAGCTCTGAGAATTCCTGATCTAGCCTATTGTCGAGACCCAGTGTTGAAAAGTCAACAAGAAACATGTGTCTAATTTACTTTTCCCTTAATTAAATTAGACAATAAATATTAATCTATTATATCATTCATAACTGAGTGATTTGGAATTGTAACAGAATTATAAGTGTAGTTAAGTGAGTTAATATCAGTTGTACTAGTTGTAACTAAACATGCACTAGTGAGAGTTCAATTAATCACTTAACTCACATGCAACTGAAGATTCACCACGGTTAACTACATGCATGTCAATTCTAATGGAGACCCAGTTGAGATAACAGGTGAAATGGATAGTTGGCTATCAGTTGTGATTTGTTCACACATGCATTGAATATGCTTATGAGCATGTGCAAACTAGGCAATGGTATTCATTCGATTCATTGTGAGAATTCGAATTGCAGAGATTGTGCAGAGGAGGCAGGCTATCTGGACACAAAAATTGGCGCATGTATTTGCTAATTTGTGTATGACAGTGTGAGACGATTGTATTGTACTGAGAGCTCTTGGATTAGAGTTTTGTATGAGATTGTTTCATGATTCATGATATACATAATATATGATAGTGGGGTTTTTAGCTTTACGCTTTCCCGGTAAAACTTCTGTGTTGTGTGTTATTTATATTTCACTTTGTGATTGTGGTTGTGATTGTGGTTTAATTTACTCCACAAGAAAAATAGTAGAAGAAATTATGTATTTAACAATAGCGGAAATTGTTAGATCAAGAGAATCGCAGGAATACATTAATTTGTATCGAAATTTCTACATGGTATCAGAGCCATGGAGGCCACGGAGCTACGGAAGTGAGGTGCGAACATAATTGCATTCTCACAGGTCCCGTCTCTAGCAGGGTGCGAACCCTAGTACTGAAAACTTTCGGTGTTTTCAAGAACAATATTTCTCACACCCTAGACAAAGGCAGGGTGTGAACTTCATTGGCATTCTCGTAGGCTACAGTGGAGAAGGGTGCGAACTTCCCTCACCCTAACAGTAGAGCAGGGTGCGAATTTCTTGAGAATTCTCGTAGTCTACAGTGGAGCAGGGTGTGAACTTCCCAGGAAAGTTCACAGGCTACACATAGGCAGGGTGCGAACTTCCCTCAGGCTACTCTCAGGTGGGGTGCAAACCTCCCAGGGAAGAGGGGTTGCAGGGGTTGAGTTTTGGTGGTTGGATAACATTCGAATTTGCAAGATTTTCTTGGTGCAACAGCTGATTCAAGATTGAAATGTCTTTCAATGGATTGAGGTTGGAGTATGCACTCGAGGGAAACTCTAACTACATCTCTTCAAAGGATAGGATGGAAGCAGTACTCGAAGACAATGGCTTGAAGGGTTACATTGACGTAGATGTTCCTAAGCCAGATGCAACAAATACTGCAAATCTTGATGCATGGAAAAAGAAAGTAGCGAAGGCGAGGAGGATTCTGTTGGAGGGAGTACGAGATCACATTTTCTCAAGTCTCCATGGGAAAACCACACCATATACAATGTGGAAGGTTTTGATAGATCTGTTCCAAAATAGTAGTGACCATAGGAAATTGGCACTCAAAGATAAACTCAGGAAGATCAAGATGGAGAAAGGCGACACCATTCCAAAATATCTCACGAAGTTTGTCCAATGTTGGGATGATCTTGGAAGTGTGGGACTAACAGTCACTACTGATGATTTGGTGAGCTTGTCGCTCCTAGGGCTTCCTAAGAGTTGGCATAGTTATCAAGACTCTGTCAATGGAAGGGAAAAATTGTCAGATTGGGAACGACTATGGTCAGATCTAGTGCAAGACGAGTTTAGGTGGAACACCAGAGATGGATCTTCATCAAAGCGTGATGATGAAGAGGATTATGATTTGACTACCAAGGCAAGGAAAGGGAAAGGGAAGAAATTCCAATCAAAATTCGAGTCTAAAGTCAAGAAGCTGGATTTGTCCAAAGTGAAGTGTTTTCACTGTCACGAACATGGTCATCTCGCTACTAACTATCCACAGAAGAAGAAGAACAAGACGGTTGTTGGATCTGCAACTGGTGAGACTCTTGTCTCACAATTTAAGCTTGACTTCTCTTTGATCGCATGCATGGCTTCAGGTGCATTGGGATCAGTGTGGTATTTGGATAGTGGCGCTCCCTTCCACATGATGGGAGATAGAGAGTCTTTCATTGACTTGGAGGAGAAAGATCTCATAATGCATATAGAGATGGGCGACGATGGACGATACAGTGCGTCTGGTATTGGTACCATTACCTTTTAGAGGGAGTCAGGTAAACCATTTCAATTGAAAAATGTTATGCATGTTCCAGGTCTGAAGAAAAACTTGGTCTCAGTTGAAATGTTGGAGGATAGAGGCTATGATGTTGTTTTTAGTAGTGGTATAGCCTACCTGCGACATAAAGCAACAGGTCAAGTCAAGAAGATAGGGATTCAAGTTAAGAATCTATATGTGTTGCAGGTAGATGGTTGTGGTGCCATGATAGGCAAGGCAGAAACAGTGGTGAGTTGGGATGAGGGCGAATTATGGCACATGAGATAAGGCCATATTCATCATGGAGCCTTGAAGATCATGCAACAAATATATACTGGACTTCCAAGGGGAACACTTGCTCAGTCAGATCAGTGCAAGGGGTGCACCCCGGGGAAGTATGTAAAGTACACCTTTCATGAAAAGGAGAACCATGCTTTGGTGATCCTGGAAAGAATTCACACGGATGTGTGTGGACCATTCTCGGTTGCTTCAACAGAAAAACAGAGGTATTATGTTATTTTTGTTGATGAATTTTTTCGTAAATGATGGATATTCTTCATGTAGAAGAAGGATCAAACATTCTCAAAGTTTTGTGACTTTAAAGCATTGGTGGAGAAAGAGTCGGGGAAGAAATTGAAGGCTCTAAGGAGCGATAATGGTGGAGAATACATCTCTAATGAATTCAAAGACTTCTGCAGCAAAGAAGGAATTCAAAGAGAACTCATAGTGCCTCATAAGCCACAACAAAATGGGGTCACGGAGAGAAAGAACAGAACGATCGTGGGTGCAGCACGAGTGATGTTGCATGATCAAGGCCTACCATTGCATTTGTGGGAAGAAGCATGCAATATTGCGGTTTATGTGTAGAATCGTTGTCCTCATAGAGTACTTGGCATTAGTACACCTGCAGAATCTTTTACTGGTAAGAAACCTGATGTTTTGCATTTAAATTTTTTTGGCTCATCTATTTTTGTGCATGTGAACAAGGATGCTAGGAAGAAGCTGGAACCGATTGTTGAAGTTGGGATATTTGTGGGGTACACAGAAATGCCCCATAATTATCGTGTGTATTTTCCAAATAGTAAGATAACTGTTATGTGACAGGATATAAAATTTGATGAGGGGAAAGCCATGCGGTTGTCACTTGAGAGGGAGCTAGACTTGCATGCAGAAGAGGAACTGTTGGTTCCCAAGGATGAGTCTCAAGATGTGGATCAACCACATGAAGAGGTTCATGGAGTGGAGGAAACTAGTCAAGCAAAGCCATCCATCAAAAATGGCAGAAAGCGCACCACGGAAGCTGATAGATTGAGACTAGATGCTACACAGAATATAGGAGCCCCTATTCCACAGCGTAGATAGAGATAGTCTCCTGATCGATTTGTTGGATACATGGCTCTCATGAGGAAATGTATTGTGACTGAACCATCTTCCTTTCAAGAAGCAATGTAGGACCCCACTTGGGTTGATGCTATGGTTGAGGAGTATGACTCCATTGTCAAAAACGGTGTATGG
This sequence comes from Picea engelmannii, assembly GCA_009831015.1. NCBI lineage: Eukaryota > Viridiplantae > Streptophyta > Pinopsida > Pinales > Pinaceae > Picea > Picea engelmannii. Next base: position 9,978 of record ML861652.1, on the reverse strand, counting down.
GAAATTGTCCCAAGATCGATTGATAAATCAGTGGTAGGTTCGAGATGGATCTACAAGGTAAAGCAAGCTACTGATGGGAGTGTGGAGAAATACAAGGCCAGGTTTGTGGCCTGGGGCTTCTCATAGATTGAGGGGATAGATTATGGTGAGACCTTTGCACCTGTTGCAAGGTACTCTTCCATAAGATCCATCCTTGCACTCTCAGCGCATATGGGCTGGCGCATTCATCAGATGGATGTTAAAACTACGTTCTTCAACGAGATCATTCAGGAAGAAGTATACATTGAGTAGCCAAAAGGTTTTGAGACCTTTGACAGAGAGTCACATGTGTGCAGACTCAAGAGAGCATTGTATGGGATAAAGCAAGCACCCCGTGCTTGGTACACTTGGATAGATAGTTGTTTCACCGGATTGGGCTTCACCAAAAGTGAAGTGGATGCAAACGTATACCAAATTGTGGTGGAGGGTAAGATTTTAATCATTTTTCTTTATGTTGATGATTTAATATTGACTGGTGATGAGCAGTTGATACACTCATGCAAGGAGGACCTTGCAAGGGAGTTTGAGATGAAGGATTTGGGCCTTCTTCATTAATTCCTTGGTTTGGAAATATGGCAGCGAGATGGTGAACTTTTTATGTCTCACAGAAACTATGCAAGAGAGATACTGGGTAAGTTTCACATGGAGGGCTGCAAACCCATGGATACTCCTCTTCCAAGAAACTAGAGGAAAGAGGATGCTACTTCTGGAGAGGTAGTGGATGCTACTATTTATCGACAATTAGTGGGTTCGCTAATGTATTTAGTGAACATGAGACTAGACATTTGCTATGTTGTTAACCAGCTAAGTTAAGCGATGGTTAATCCTACCAAAATCTTTTGGAGGGCGGGTAAGCATGTCTTGAGATATCTGAAGGGCACATATGAGTATGGATTATGGTACAGACAGATAGATGAGGTGAAGTTGTATGGCTTCATGGATGCAGATTGGGCGAGCAACCCAACGGACAGAAAGAGCACATCAAGAGGGATCTTTAGTATCGGATCTACAGTTGTTTCTTGGTATAGCAGAAAACAAAGATTCGTGGCACTTAGTTCAGCGGAAGCGGAATACATGGTAGCAAGTCAAGCTGCATGTGAGGCTATCTGGATGAGGAATATCTTGGTTGGTTTGTTTGGTTCTCATTTAGATCCAACAGTGATTTATTGTGATAATCAAAGTTTCATTAAACTCTCGGTTAATTCTGTTTTTCATGACAGATCTAAGCATATAGATATCCGGTATCATCATCTCATAGATTGTGTGTAGCAAAAGATCATGTTGCTTCAATACATTCCTATGGAAGATCAGGATGCGGACATTCTGACGAAGGCGCTCACCAGGAGAAAATTCGAATATCATAGAGACAGGATTGGGGTGAAGGATAATCCCTTTCTTGTTGAGAGGGAGTGTTGAAAAGTCAACCAGAAACATGTGTCTAATTTACTTTTCCCTTAATTAAATTATACAATAAATATTAATCTATTATCTCATTCATAACTGAGAGATTTGGAATTGTAACAGAATTATAAGTGTAGTTAAGTGAGTTAATATCAGTTGTACTAGTTGTAACTAAACATGCACTAGTGAGAGTTCAGTTAATCAGTTAACTCACATGCAATTGAAGATTTTCCATGGTTAACTACATGCATGTCAGTTCCAATGGAGATCTAGTTGAGATAACATGTGAAAGGGATAGTTGGCTATCAGTTGTGATTTGTTCACACATGCATTGAATATGCGTATGAGCATGTGCAAACTAGGCAATGGTATTCATTCAATTCATAGTGAGAATTCAAATTGCAAAGATTGTGCAGAGGAGGCAGGTTGTCTGGACACAAAAATTGGCGCATGTATTTGCTAATTTGTGTATGACATGTGAGACGATTGTATTGTATTGAGAGCTCTTGGATTAGAGTTTTGTATGAGATTGTTTCATGATTCATGATATACATAATATATGATAGTGGGGTTTTTATCTTTACACTTTCCTGGTAAAACTTCTGTGTTGTGTGTTATTGATATTTCACTTTGTGATTGTGGTTTAATTTAATCCGCAAGAAAAATAGTAGAAGCGATTCTTTATTTAACAATAGCGGAAATTGTTAGATCAGGAGAAACGTAGGAATACATTAATTTGTATCGAAATTTCTACATCCAGAGAGGGAGGTGAAGCACTGATGGACTGTGCTTCTGAAGGTGTATACTCCTGGGTGGAACAAGCATGTGGGGAATGAGAGTCCGTGAGTAGTGGGCATAAGAAGGCTCATGGAGAGAATCCTTCTGATTGCTCTGTGTAGTTTTCCTGTAACCTCAACCTAGTCTAGCATTCCCTTACCTTGGGTGGAGCTTAGTCCCATCTTGGGGGTGACCCACTGTTGAGCGTGATGAGTAGTAAGGTCTAATGCTGGGAGGTTCATTGAAATCTTGCACGTGGTTGGTGGAGTTACTACAATTTCAAAGATAAGTATATGCATGTGTTTAATTTCAATTAAAAAGCATGTATGTGATGCTTGCAATGTTATCATGTGTTCCATTGTGACGATATTTACTGTTGATTCCATTAATTATGTATGTTAGCAGTAATTATATGTTTACTCTATTAATCCATTTAAATTCATTTAAATGCATACTATATAAGTATGAGAACGTTTCCACATAATAATTTTTCCCGGCAGGTGGGTTGATGGCGGGGGACATTACAATCAAGGAGGTTGTCGATTCGGGGAATTGGGTATCGATTTCTGACTGTGATTTTATTCAGGGCCCGATAATCAATGTAGAGTCACTAGGTTCCATCTTTCTTCTGTACCAACACGATTGGGATCCCGCAAGGTGATGTGCTGGGATGAATGTGCCCCTTGTGTTGAAATTCTTAGATCTGTCACTTGATCTCCTCATTCTCTAACATAGAGTGGCGATAGACTGGCCGATTGGACAATAGTGCGTCAGGGGTCAGATCGATGGGGTTCTTGACCCGACAGTGCATATTTACCCCAATAGGTGAGGAGAAGATATATGAGTATTCTTCGATGACCTTATCTACTTTCTTTTGCTGTGTGGAGAGTTCGGCTGCAGAGACCCTAGACGTGGCTGTGATTTATCTCTCATTCTGAGAGTGAATCACAAAGAAGACAAACTTCCCCGTCTTAGAGATGACCTTCCTGCATTTCTTGGCAGAGATCAAGGAAATAACACTAGGTGGGACTGCCTCATGTATCCTGTACAATTTCTTGTTCAAAGTAATAATAAAACTATGAGGCCTAGACTCATATACAACATGTCGTTTCCATAAATAAGGTTAACCCAAAAGAACATCACAAACTTCGAGAGGAGAAACATCACACAATACCTCTTCTTTGAAGGGCTTGATGTCATATGACAGTTGACACTGTTGGCTGACGCAAAGATCGCCTCTTTGTTAGAGCCATCTAATGGTGTAGGGTTGTGGATGTGACATTGTCGACAGGGCCAGTCTCTTGACAACCTCTGTTGAGATGAGGTTCTTCTGATTACCGCTATCAATGATGAAGTGCGCGGGGTGACTTTTACCCACAACTGTGAATGGAAGAAGCGTTCTCCTTCTTATGGCTCGCCTGGTTCATCAGGCTGGAGCTTGGTGGTAGAAACAGTGGCATTAGGTTTCGCATCAATGATCTATCTTCTCCTTTCTGGTTCAGATTCAAAGTCAGAACCCGCATTTGATTCAATGGCTTTCACTTCGGCCACCAGCGACTGTTTTGAGTGATAGTCAACAGTGTTATGCGAAGGGTTCTTATGGAATTCGCACCACTTCTCGGTATCTTTCTTTGTCTTTCCAGTGTCCTTATTTGCTTGGAGCTTGGACTAGTTTTCCTGATACTATCCATCTTTTCTATTTTCTTTGTTTTGTGGGTTGGGGCCCTTTCCTGGATTTTGTTGTGAGGGGTTCCTGGGCCCAAATTGCTGCATCTTTTGTTTGATCTTCTGCTCGATTTTGACGACATATCGATGGGTCGCGCCCAAGGAAGATATGTCATGAAATTCCATTTCAGTTTGGATGTATCTATCCAGATCACCATGATACTTGAGCACCAGATTTCACTCTGAATATTTGATACACATCTTGGTGCGCAAGGTATGGAAGATATTTGTGAACTCTGGCACTGCTTGGTCTCTTTCTTGCCACAGTGTGGTCCATTTGGTATACAAGTCGTCATAACTTCCAACAGGGTAGTATTGTCCTTAATAGAATCCCTGAAGGATTCCTAGGTGGTCATGAATGTAAATAACGAGGTTTTATCCATTTCCTTTTACTCACAGAAAGTTTCCCACCAATATTTGACATGGGGAATGACTTTGAGGAGTGCAAAAGTAATCTTTTCTCTATTCGAAAAGTTATGGATAGAAAAATACTCTTCTAGTAGATTCAACCACTTGTCTACACCATCTGCGTCTATCTGACCTTCAAATACAGGAATATCGAAGTTTATTTGTACCTTGAAGGGGGCGACGCCTCCGCTCGAAGAAGATGTGTCGCCTGTTGGTATCCGCTGAAGGATTTGAGCGAAACTATCCATCATCTCATTCCTCTGTTGTGTGAGGGATTCCTCAAGAAACATTTTGAAAGGATATCATGTCTCGTCATCTTTCTTCTCTCCTACCATGAGAGGTCACTTGGGCATGTGAGAGCTTTGGTCCTCAAGAGAAACAAGCTCGAGACCCAATTCTTTGTACTCTGATCTCGTTGGGGACATGCATTAAGACGACAAGGAACAGACCGCTCTGATACCACTAATCTGGATTTTATGAGCAGAACAAAAGGAATATAGATTATTAACATATGATTAACACAGTATAACACAGATACAGTAAAATTGGCTTCCTATTCAACAAGGAAATAAGTTGAAACTTCAAAATGCAGCGGAAAACAAACTTGTTGGAATGGTGGCAGCTTATCTCTGAGAAGAGATGTGACGACTGCAGTAATTTGCAAGAAGATTATTACAATGAAGCTCTAAGGCATTTTTACAATAAATAGGAGTGTCAAAAACCCTATACATTCAAAAACCTAACCCTAGGAGATGAAGCGCCAAAACTTATGTGGGCCCCGTTTGGGTAAGTTAATACATCAACTTCCCAGGGTTGTAACTTTTGCATATGATCTCTGTTTTAGGCGTACAATAACCCGTTGGAAATATCTATCTGAGGACTACAAATTTTGATGAAAATTTCATGATGAATTTTTTCACCCGGAAGATACGCAAAAAAACGTTGTTTAGGGCCTCAAAATTGTAGATTTTTAATGACAAAAATAGAAATATTTCATTCACACATTTCGTCAAACACTTAGCAACCTAGAGATAACTGTCTTCATAAATTTCAGAAATGCATACCCACATTCAGAAATTTCCATAAGAAGAAATACACATTGTTAAGAAAAATATGCAATGGAAATACACAATGGATAGCAACCCATAACTCACAGAAATTTAGGCAAATGCCAGGGAAAACCCCAATGTGGGGAAACCCAACGAGAGAGAGAGATATTATTATTTTTCTTCAGGAAATTTTAGAACAACATCAATAACACTTTTTAGCCAAGAGAAATACCTCTTACAACATAAAATCTGTCCCCCACAAATCTGTCTTGAAAACTGTGCCACAGTCCGTACAACTGTATAGATTTACTAAAAGTTGGCACCTCAAAATTCATACTACAAAAGGAAGCTGTACCTTGCATTCTGTACGGTTGTCCTCCTTCAAAATATTCTTCAAGGGATGCCTCGAAAATCATGCCCAAGCTTGCCTCGATTTCTATGCCTCAAGAATGTTGTTGTACGACTTGTATAGATCCGTATAGTACGACCTGTCCCAACAAATAGCATTGCATCAAATCAAAACAAAAAATGCCTCCTTGGGATTTGTTCCCTATCTCTCTTGGGAATTGTACCCTTCTTGATACTCACTTTCCTCTCTCAAGCAATCTCTAAACTCAACTCCTCTCGTCTTCTCCAATGTGTTCTTCTCACATCCCTAAGCATGTATATGTACTTTTCTCTTTTCCCAAGAAACCCTAACTTACATAACCAACTCAATCTAATGGCTATCAAAAGTCTAATATGAGGGCTCATATTTAATGCTCCTCATTAATTACAAAATAAGTAATAAATGCTCATTAAATACTTTTTGGGTCCCACAACTTAAAATCACTTTAATTTATAAAGTACATTCACTTTATAAAAACACTTTATTTATAAAGTCACTTTACAAATAAAACATATCTAGGAATTATGACTTTATGTCCTCCCCATGACAAAATACGAAAACATGAATGAGGACATCCCTTGTTACATTTCAAAACTCCCTCTTAACGAGGGATGTACTCGCTACCATCTCCGTCATCTGGTCCCATCACACTATTCTCTGTAGGATCTCCCTCTGAACCTAGAGCCATCTACAACACCTGCATAGAACTCGAACTAGAAGATCTTCTCCTGGCAACCTCTCGGGACCCTGAGCTCACTTCATCTTGAGCATCGGTTTGATCAACCTGGATGAGCCTTTTGCCTGTGCTCAGAAGAGACTCGCTCTCTTCTCGGAATGCGAGACTGATACCTTGCATCCATCGTAGTCTCAGAAGCCTCCTCATACTCCTCATCCGACATTGAATCATACATCATAGGTTGTCCTCTCAACATATACAACCTATCCACCCAGTTACTGATCAACTACAGTTCTACCGGGTCCACTCCCTCTCTATAGATAAAGACATGTTCCCTATTGAACAATACGCAATATCCTACATCCTCCAAGGTTGAGACTGAGAGCAAGTTAACACTCAACCCTGGAACAAAGAGAACTCCATCAATCTCCAAGAGTCCCCCAAACTCGAGTTGGAATCTGACATTCCCAAATCCACGTACATCTCTTGCCATACCACCTTCATTTACCACCTGTCGGTCAGGATCAATCTCTATGAAGTATGGGAATACTCGCCAGATTCCCATCATGTGGTTAGAGGCTCTACTATCCACAATCCATTTGACATCACCTTTGAATCCTCTGCTACTGACACTGGAAACTAGGGTAACCAAAGAAAATTCACTATCAAACTTTGAAGCAAAGTCTTCTATGGCTGTTGTAGCAGCTGTCTCAGGCCCCTCTGACTCCTTCTTCTTCTTCTTCCTCTCAGGTTAATGAGAGGCAAGGTGCCCCAACTGGTTACAACAAAATCATCTAACTTTACTCAAGTCCCTTCTAGAACTTCCTTTCTTCTTGCTCTTTGCCACAAGAGAAACATTCTCATCATCTCTGTTTGTCTTCTAATCACTACTCTGAGATCTTTCCTGGATCTCCTCCTGATTGACATCATTCCACAATCTTCTCCAATATGGTAGATGCTCACGACCCACCACGCACTTCACGAAGACTTCCCAATCTTTGGTGAAGACATTTAAGGCTATCCTCACCAACTTAGAATCCGAAATGACCTCTCCAACAGCTGCTAGCTCTTATTTAACTTGAGCCACCCGGGTAAGATAAGAAGAGACACTCTCCTCCTTACCCATCTTGGTATCATGCAACATAGTCTTCAAGGCCATCTTTCGGTTCTCGTTCTTTGCCTCGAACAAGTTCTTAAGTGCATCCCACATCTCCTTGGCAGTCTTTTTCTCAGCCAAGTGTGGGATAAGGTGATCCTTCACCCCATCCAGAATAATCCTCTGAGCTCTGGCTTCCTTGACCTCATGAAAGTCCAAAGAAACAAGATTTACTGCAAGAGTTGCTACAACAGAGTTGACATAGCTATAGATCTTGTTCTCCTTGAGAATGGATGACAAACGAACCTTCCACTGCAAGTAGTTGGAAATGCCATCCAACCGATCCTCATATATAATGCTTGCAGCCATATTCCCTGTCACAAATCAAGGAAAACAATCACACCCTTTTGGTCAAATATCACACTGCCCATTGTCACTCAGTGCCCAAGTTCTGATACCATGTATATTTTTAATGACAAAATCAGAAATATTTCATTCACACATTTCGTCAAACACTTAGCAACCTAGAGATAACTGTCTACATAAATTTCAGAAATGCATACCCACATTCAAAAATTTCCATAAGCAGAAATACACATTGTTAAGAAAAATATGCAGCGAAAATACATAATGGACAACAACCCATAACTCATAGAAATTTTGGCAAATGCCAGGGAAAACCCCAATGTGGGGAAACCCAACGAGAGAGAGAGATATTATTATTTTTCTTCAGGAAAGTTCAGAACAACATCAATAACACTTTTCAGCCAAGAGAAATACCTCTTACAACACAAAATCTGTCCCCCACAAATCTGTCTTGAAAACTGTTCCATAGTCCGTACAACTGTACAGATTTGCTGAAAGTTGGCACCTTGAAATTTGTGCCACAACAAGTAGTTTTACCTTGCATTTTGTACGTCCATCCTCCTTTAGAATATTCTTGAAGGGATGTCTCAAAAACTGTGCCCAAGCTTGCCTCGGTTTTTGTGCCTCAAGAATGTTGTTGTACGACTTGTACTGATCCATATAGTATGGCATGTCCTAGCAAATAGCACTGCAACAAATCAAAACAGAAAATGCCTCCTTGGGATTTGTGCTCTATCTCTCTTGGGAATTGTTCCCTTCTTGATACTCACTTTCCTCTCTCAAGCAATCTCTTAACTCAACTCCTCTTGTCTTCTCCAGTGTGTTCTTCTCACATCCTTAAGCATGTATATGTACTTTTCTCTTTTCCCAAGAAACCCTAACTTACATAACCAACTCAATCTAATGGCTATCATAAGTCTAATTTGAGTGCTCATATTTAATGCTCCTCATTAATTACAAAATAAGTAATAAATGCTCATTAAATACTTTTTTGGTCCCACAACTTAAAATCACTTTAAGTTATAAAGTACATTCACTTTATAAAAGAACTTTATTTAAAAAGTCACTTTACAAATAAAACATATCTAGGAATTATGAATTTATGTCCTCCCCATGAAAAAACACAAAAACATGAATGAGGACATCCCTTGTTACATTTCAACAAAAACGGCTCCGAAAGTTCATTTCCCAAAAAACTGCTAAAAATAGTAAATTACCAAAATTGCCAGAAAATTGTTTTGAGCCAGCTGGAAAAGGTGGGTGGCCATTGATATCCACCTGGATCACTTATACTCCATGGAAAAATGGAGTCACAGAAAGAATGAACATAACTTTAATGGGAATGGAAAGATCTATGCTTCATTTCAGGGGATTAAGCACAAAATATTGGGCCGAAGCAGTTCATACAATTGTCTATCTAAGGAATCAATCACCCACATTAGAATTAGATGGAATCACTCCATATGAAGCTTGGTATGGAACAAAGCCTTTAGTAAATCATCTTCGATTTTTTGGCTCCACTTGTTATGCTTTAGTTCCTAAAGAAAAACAGACTAGGTTGGGAAATCGTAGTAAGAAATGCATGCTTCTTGGTTATTCAGATGAAAAGAAAGGATATTGATTGCTATCTAATGGAAAAATCATAATAAGTCAAGATGTTATCTTTGATGAAACTGAAAATCAAACTATATAAGAAATTGAGAATCTCCTTAGTCATTTGGAGGAAAAGGTAACTCAAGGTAAAATAGTTCATCAAGACAAACCCACTTGTATTGAAAAAGACTTAGCCCCCAACATGAATTTTCAAGAGTTAGATAACTCTTCCTCCGATGATGAAGCTTCGATACAAGACATAACGACTGTAATGAATTCACCACAGGGACAACCTAGTAGACCGAAATGGTTCACACAACTGCTTAAATATGTTCACCTTGATGAGTAAGACAAAACAAGAACTATAAATTCTACTTCATCTCACCCAAATATTTCCTTAGTAAGTAATGATTCCATTGAACCAATAACTTTTTCATAAACAATGAAGCACAAATAATGG
>ML861651.1:0-12069 GCA_009831015.1 Picea engelmannii | reverse complement strand
TCAGTATCCTACAACAGCTGAGTCTACTCCCATCTCTTCAGAGACAAACCCTACAATGATGGGACCCCCGTTGATGATCCCCCGCCCTTCGTCTGAACCACCATTATGCATCCCTCGCATCCCCTTGTGCAGGAATGTCCACAATCCACAGGCTAGGGCAGCACATAACTATAGTTTGGTAGATGACTTAGCACAATCCCCGACTACCATGTCAGTTTTGGAAGTCCTCCAGACTTGTCCAACGCAGGGGAAATCACTACTTTCTGCCTTGGGGGTAGTCGACCCTGCTGATACTTGACTCATCACTTTTGACCTTGATAGTTGCGAACCTCGTCTTCCCGCCACCGTCGCTATTCAAATACCAGTAAAAATACGGAACATCACCGTCCATCGGTGTATCATCGATGAAGGGGCATCTACCTGCATCATGTCCAAAATAGTATGGCAGAAACTTGGTTCCCCGGACCTCTTACCCTCCGCCATCACATTGCAAGCTTATGACGGAAGACCATCATCCCCCAAAGGGATCTTCCAAAATTTCCTCGTAGAACTCGGGGGCAAAACCATTCTCATTGACATTGAAGTTATCAACGCTCAACTCGATTACAATATCTTGTTTGGTTGTACCTACATGTATGCTATGAAGGCAGTGGCCTCTTCCATCTTTCGGACAATCATGTTCCCCCACAATGGAAAGATTGTGACCATTGACCAAGTCTCGCATTACGAGCCTAACCCATCTGCCAATCTCGATAACATCCTTCCTCTAATTCACACTAACAAAGACGTATATCCACTCATCGATATGGGTCCTGGTATTTTCAAAGATCCATCCTTGTTAGGGACGTACCATGGAGCACCACCACTCCTTTCCCCTAGCCAAGTATGCGTCATTTCCTCTAACGAAAATCTCCAGGAGGATGCTCGTCGTCCTTGGGAGGCTTCAGTCATTCCCGACGTCTCAACAGTCGCAGCACCACTCCCACAGGAGCCTCCTATGCACTCGTCGATCCCTACGGTCCACAAATCCACACCCCCTCAAGGGCCTCATCCCATATGGGAGACAGTTCCCCGACCCCTCACTCAAATTCCCTTCTTTTACCCTCCACCCGGTATAGAAGATTTCCAGGTAGCAGAAATGCTCACACTACCCAATATGGTGTTAGAAATCCCAGTGTGGTACTTACATACACCTAAGATGGTCCCTCGCCCATAGGAAGGACTCCCCGTGACGATTCCTATCATCACTCCCACTACCCCCATACTCCCTACCCCCCCTGCTACCGTCGGGGGTAGGCGACAGAAGAAGGAGCCCACAGCTCCACTTCCTCCGCGCATCCCACCACCTTGTGCCTTGTGTGACAAAGAGGGTCACCAAACCAACAACTGCCCATCACTACCGGAATTATGGAATTTGATTCCCCCCAATCCAACCCCCACACCACCCATTACTACTGCTACCACTCAACCTTCCAGTAGTAAAGGGTTGAGGACCAAATTCGCATGTTCCATCTGTTCTAAGTATGGCCACTACACCCATCATTGTCCGACACTGCCACATTTCTAGCAGGCATTAGCTATCATATGCTAGGACTTTCAGAACCACCCATGCCCTGCCACGTCCTCCACAACAAATATCACCGACATTTGCTATTTCACCACTTCAGTCAATGAACGCATGAGGTGCCCCTGCTCTCTTTGTGATTCATTATCACATTTTACATTCTAGTGTCCTATAATCCTCGCATATAGGCAACGTCGATTGGCCCTGCATCACCAACCCCAGCAGCGGTAATTGACCTTACGTCATCACTCGAGGCTCTTCATGTCATTTCTACAGAACCCGAGGCACTCCCAATACCTTCTTGGTTCTTAGATAGCACATCTGAGGACTTACCCCGTAACCCTCCCAACTCTCCTGCTCATTCCCCTGCGGAGATTACCCATCCAACCACCATGGGTACCCCTCAGTACTTCAACATATGGTTCATGACGAGCAAACCCTCACCATCTGCTCGCACCTCTCCCCTTGCTCCACCAACAGGGGGCAATCACACTAGAGCTGAGATCACTCCTCATGATCCATTATATTCTCATCATTTTCAATGTGACAAAGACATATTAGAAGAGCTACAATGCCAAGACTCTCCCTGGGATGCACTACATCACCATGCTCTCTTCCTTCCGCAGGAAGCCCACATGCCTCCTAGCCACAACTCTATTTACGCGGTCGAAACCAAAGACTTTATCCCATCAGGGCCTATCGATTGGTTCAACAATCCTATTCCTGCACCCAACGCTTTTGAAGAAGGCAATCTAGCTAACATTTCCCCCACCATCAAAATCAACATTTCCATTAAAGAAGGCATAGTCGAAGAAATCATCATTGGAGCCACTTGTACTCCACAGGAAATCGCTGCCTACAAAGCCCTCTTCCAAGAATTTAGGGATATCTTCGCCTGGTCATACATGGAGATGCCTGGCCTCGACCCCTCTATCGTTGAACATCGCATCGACACCTGGCCCGACATCACACCAGTTCACCAAAAACAACAACCGCTACACCCATCCAAGGCCGCGGCTATCAAAGCCGAGATTGACAAATTGCATACGGCAGGATTCATTTACCCCATCGCTTACACTTCATGGGTTTCCAACCCTGTACCCGTCGACAAAAAACAAGGCACCATTCGCATTTGCACCAACTTTTGTGATCTCAATAACGCATGTCCCAAGGACAACTTCCCAACGCCTTTCATCGATCAGATTATCGACGACTGCACCGGCCATGAGGCTCTTTCCTTTATGGATGGACTCTCTGGCTATAACCAAATTCAAATTCACCCAGCCGATCAATATAAAACCGCATTCATTACCCCGTGGGGTACATTTGCATATCGTGTCATGCCCTTCGGCCTCAAAAACACCGGCGCAACTTTCCAGCAGACCATGACATACATCTTTCATGATCTGGCTACAATCATCCTCACCTACTTAGACGACCTCACCGCTCACTCTAAGAAATGCACCCAACACCTCGATGATTTACGAATCATCTTTCAACGGTGTCGTCAGTACAACATCCGCTTGAACCCTCTCAAGTGTGTGTTCTGTGTCACCGTAGGGCGCCTCCTTGGTTTTATCATTTCTCACAGCGGTATTACCGTAGACCCCCTTAAAGTCAAAGCTATCACCAAAATTCCACCCTTTCAGAATTTACGACAACTGCAGAGTCTACAAGGCAAAGCTAACTTTCTGCATCGCTTTGTTCCTGATTATGCCATTCGGGCACATGGTTTCCTTCGCTTACTACGTCACGACATCCCTTTTCAATGGGATGACTATGCCCAACAATCATTTGACGACCTTAAATTAGCGCTTTCAAATGCACCTTTAATCAGTGCACCTAACTATAATCGTGACTACATTCTCTACGTATCAGCATCAGCTGTATCAGTAGCCGGCGTCCTCGTCCAGCTCGGAGATGACAATCGTGAACACGTCATTTACTATGTTAGTAAGAACCTCTCAGGACCACCCTTGAAGTACAAACATGAAGAGAAACTTGCTCTTGCAGTTGTCCTTGCCGTACAGAAACTGCGCCATTACATTCTGCTTCGCACCACCAAGGTCATCGCAGATTCCAACCCTATGCAATACTTGCTCAGCCATCGCCAAGTTAACGACAAATTCGCTCGATGGATTGTTATCCTTCAGGAATACAACCTTGAGTTCTCAACACCAAAGAGTAAGAAGGCCCTCGTTCTCTCCGAACTCGTCACGGCCCTTCCCTCTGACACACCTAGCACCCCTGTCAATATTGACTTTCCTGACGAACATCTCTTTTACATCGCTTCTGATGATCCTTGGTATGGTGACCTTCTCGTCTACCTACGAACTCAAAAGTTTGGAAATCACCTATCATGAGATGATCGTCGGTGCATTCGCCATCAAGCACCCCGCTATCTCCTCATCGGCGACATCCTATATCGGCGGGTTGTCGACACCATTCTTCATCGTTGCTTGACTATTGACGAGGCCGATAGAGTCTTAAATGACTGCCACAGCAGCGCCTGTGGGGGCCATCTTTCGGGCATCGCCACGGCTCAAAAGATTATCCGGACCGGTTACTTTTGGCCTACCCTGTTTCATGATTGCAGTCATGCCGTGAAACGATGTGTGCAATGTCAGCTCTATGCCAACAAAGCCTGCGCTCCCACTGCTCTTCTTCACCCGGTCATCACTGCAGGCCCCTTTTGTAAATGGGGCATTGACTTTATGACTTGTAATCCCCCCTCCAGCAATGGTCATAAATAAATTGTTGTCGCTATCGATTACTTCACCAAATGGGCTGAAGCTATGCCCACCTTCAACAACACCGCTGACATAGCAGCGCATTTTTTCTTTAACCACGTCATATCCCGGTTCGGAGTACCACTCCAACTCATTTCCAATCATGGGAAACATTTTGAGAATGATATTTTCATCGAACTCTCATCTCGGTTAGGCTTCTCTCACGAGTTCACCTCACCATACTACCCTCAGTCAAACGAACAGGTCGAGGCAGTCAACAAAGTCCTCAAGACCATGTTACAACGCACGGTTAATAAACATAAAACCAATTGGCATCATATGTTATTTTCTGCACTATGGGCTTACTGAATGGTAGTAAAGACCGCTACGGGTTTTACGCCAATTTATTTAGTCCATGGGGTAAGGGCAACTCTTCCCATCGAGTGCGAAATTCCCACCCTTCACACCGCAATTGAGCTTTTACCTGACACTGCTCCTATGGAGCAGCTCTTGCTGAACTTGGAGTCTCTGGATGAAGACCGTCGATCCTCATTACAGAACAACGAGGTAGCTAAAAAATGATCCAAGGCTACCTTTGATCACCATGTCAACCTTTGGTCATTCCGCGAAGGCGACCTCGTCTTGGCCTATGATATCGCCCATGATACCTTTGGCCATGGAAAATTCGAATCACTTTGGCATGGCCCTTACATCATCCAACATTGCCTCACCAAAGGCGCATACATCCTGGCCTCCCCCGAAGGCCTCTCGCTCAAAGAACCTGTCAATGGGTTATACCTCAAGAAATTTTATGCTTAAACGTAGTCAGGCTACTTTAGGTTATTTTTTTTTTTCTCTAAGCATTTTTAATCTTTTTTCTCTCTCATCTAAACTATCCTTTGTGTTGTTGACAGATGTCTCCTCCACCAGCTTACCACATTGGTTACGTCGACGGCGCCAGCCGTTGGACACAAAATCTTGCTTCGGCTTCTTGGGCTCTCTACACCCCTTCACATGAAATGCTACATTCCAGCGGCTTTTGTTTAGGACCAGCAACCAATAACCAAGCCGAATACACTACTGTCATTGGCCTCCTGACCGACGCCCAGCATCATCATATTCGTCACCTTAGCGTTTTCCTCGACTCCCAACTCGTCGTTCTTTAGCTCAACAATGTGTACCGTGTACGCGATCCGTGCCTCTTTCGCAAATACCTGCAGGTTAGATTATTATCTAGACATTTTGATTTCATTACATTTACACATATTCCAAGATAATTGAATCAAACAACAGATGAAATAGCTAACATGGTGTTAGAATGGCATATATCACATCAAGCTACACATACCTAAACATCTCATATGTCCTGTCACAGCATATAGATAAAATAGACATCATCATCATCAACAAAACACACATGTAAACAACATTTAGATCACAAAAGGTGTATAATCATATATATATCAAGGCCTCCCCGGCCATTCGAATGTTTACATACAAAAATACATATGCCCGCAGGCCCGTGCCATGTCTCGGTCCAAAAAATGGCTCACCAGCCTATATAATAAAAAAAGGTCTACAATATACATCAGGGTGCCTCTATCACACCCCCTGCTGCTCCTCCCTCAAGAGGAGGTGGTGGCCCACCCCCACCAGCCCCAGGCGGTGGTGGTGGAACATCCGCAGGACCCCCTTGCCCAGGCGACAGACATCCGCTAGTCATCGCGGCGAGCACTGCTGCTTGTTGCACTAGGCCCCGCCATGGTGGCGGTAACCCTATGCATTGTTCTAGAAACCCCTCGTCCTGGATACGGATCCACATGCCCTCAGTCACGTCCTGCAACACTGTCTCAAAACGGTGGTGTATATCATCCAAATCTACTCCGGCTGTCGTCGGAGGAGCGTGTGATGGCCCCGCACCAGGGTCATCAAATCGGTGCCTCCTTGTCAGTCTCTCGGGCTCTACAGGTGCCCCCGTAGCCTCATCTCGTCACCGCCTTCCTCCATGTGGAGGTCTCTCCGGCTCTCGCTGAACCGACGCTCTATAGAACTCCACCTAATGCCCGCGAGGTGCCAAATCTACACATGCACAAAACAAGCAACAGTCGATCATACCAGTATCTCTATCACATATATATGCACTGATATATCAAAACATAACATAAATCAAACCATACAAGTACACAACATACCTCGATGGTCGAACACCTCCCCAGGAGGCAACACCATGTCCGGGTCCCATCGGAAGTCAACCCCAGCATAGGGGTACTGAAGCATGACCTACGACATCTGTCACCATATCTGCGCCACCTGCGCAGTAAAGTAGTGCCCGCTTTCGCCACCACCGTGGTGAACCAAAACTGATGACCACCGCCTCAAGCGCGACTCTCGTGCCCTTGGTGCCTCTAGTAGCACCCTCGGGCGCAACATCGACACCCTCTCCAAGAAATAGGCCACCAAGATGGAGCCAAACGCAAACTCTCCGGTACCTATCGACTGACATCGGTCCAGCTGCGCGATCATCTGTGCGTGAAGGGTCAAACCCCAAGAGAACCGCTCACGGCTCACCACCACCCTCTCCATCACCAGCAGCTTGCCACCACTGATCCGGTGGGTCACCCCATACACCCGAACAATCATCGCTGCTATGCAACGATGCAACAGGGCATCCAACCCACTGATACTCACTACACTCCCAACCATGTAGTTCTCACCTAAACAATATCATCGGGCGACATCAGCCAAGTGAGTATCCCTCGGCAGCACAGGCTCTGCCGGCAACGGTGTTCCCCGGAAGGGGAGCCCAGTCAAGAAGTATATATCCTCCACCGTAGTGAAGGGGATCTGCTCTCCTCGCATGAGGAAGCAGTGTTGATCTAGGCTCCACATCTGGAGCAAGAACTGAAGTAGGTACTCCTATGCCCGTATCAACGGGCACTCAAAAAACTTTAGCAACCCACTGGTTGCTAAATCCGCTCGTACTGCAGGCCCTGCATTGGCCACAGCGTCTCGTAACTGTGACCAGTCTCGCTCACGCCACCGCACATCCATGGTCACTGCTAACCACCTGCACACAACACAGAGTCCTATATTAGCTTATACAAACATCCAGTGCATCAAAAGGCTCATTTTTTACCCTTAAAAACTTGCCTCAAAGGCACGGTTTTACCACCCACAGGCGCGCACACATGCGCACCTATTCACGATACAGGCGCGCACGTATGCACGCCTATTTTTCCCACAGGCGCGCTCGTGAGCGCGCCTGTTCACAATATAGGCGCGCTCAAGGGCGCGCCTGTCAAACTCACAGGCGCGCTCGGGAGCGCACCTGTTCACCCCACAGGCGCGCATTAGTGCACGCCTGTCCACCTCACAGGCGCGCCCCTAGGGCGAGCCTTAATTTCCACCTCACGCGCACCACTGCATGCTTATTCAGTGGACAGGCGCGCACGTATGCGCGCCTTCCACTGAATCGCCCGCGCACGCGGGCTCACCTCCTAGGAAAATTCCCCTTAAACCTCTTGTACGCCCCCCCGTACCTACCCTACCCAAAAATTAGAAATTTATTTCTATGCAGGATGATCATACCACTAACCTGAGACTCGCACACCGTCGATCGGATCCCTCATGCTCCTGGAATCACTCAATCTCCTCTGAATTTGCTCGTCCACTCACTATAGGAGTAGGTACAAATGAGGTGGCAATATGGGCCCTACAGCGATATATAGGTCTTTTGCCAAACTTCCACTCACCATTCCGGGAGCCCACGGCGTCCATTTTTCAAACCGTCTTCAGCCACGGGATCAACGTCCCGCCACCTACATCACAGCCGTCTCTGGGCCACTTTTCATCCTGAGCCCCCGGGGCACCTTTTTCTCATATCATGGCCAGGTATGCACGTGCATTGTCACATTTATCTCATACATGTTCATGTTTTTTGTTCTCTTCAGATATTGTTCACTTTGGGTATTTGGTTGTTCTATGTGCAGGTACTTGATCATACTCTCTCCACATCATTCCTTCAGGTATATACTCAGCACTGGCATGTAGTCTCTCCCGTTGTATTGCATTTACATTTTCAGTCACACCCTCTGATTTTGGCCTTTAGGATACCCATTTCCGGCTCTGCAATACTTACACCTCCATTTGCATTTTTGGTACTGGTACCCGGTAGTTGTTTCTTACCCACATGAGTTGTCTCATTCATAGCACATTTTTTTACTTTTAACACTCATGTTGTTCTTCATCACCCTTTAGGGATGGGAGTCTCGGCAGTCTTTCATCATGTTGCGAATCGACCACATACTTCTTCTCCTCATTTTTGTTAGCTTCCCATATGGACTCCCAGATCATCGCTTTATGGTTATATTCTTTTTTACCTGCACCTCCGCAGGATCATGAACCCACCATTTCATCCACCATCAGTTTTCCCATCTACGAACCTATCTCCATTTCACCTACCTCATACAGAAACTCGCCAATGGGGCCCCCACCCTTCATCGGTTTTCCAAGAAATTTCTGCCCTCCCTGGGGCACTCATTTCACACTGGGGCACCTGTTTCTGTATTTGTACATCTTTCCCAAATTTATTCATTATTTATTGTACAAACGCCTTTATTTTCAGTTATTTACTTTTGTCGTCACCGTTGGCGACCTGCTTTCCTTTTTGGCCACACGCAACCCATGTCACCCTTGGTTGGAGCATTACTTCTCATTTACCCTCGCCGGCATCRTCTATATCTTCAGAGTACTACCCAAGTCACTTACCATTTATCCTCTGACTTTGTTCACCTTGTCCCGCCTCTGGCACAACTTATCCTTGATCTTGTCGTCCCCCCTGACACTTGATCTTGTCACACGGTTGCGGCCACGCCTTATATCATACACCCTCCAACCAAGGGCAGTCTGGAGTCTTCCCACTTCTTGACTCTGCCCATGTACCTCTGCCACTTCCTCACCACAGTAGATTCCATGAAGCCCTTTTACTTCCAGGAGTCGCGTCCCCCTTTTTGTCGACATTAGCACAATTTTCTAGAAGGGCGACAGTATCTTGATTCTCATTTTTCATTCAATGATAGATCTCGGACGGCACAGGGGGAAACACCATTGCTCTCTGATGTCTTTGACCCACATAACATTCGACACCAACACTTTCTCATGTTGCGGTGGGTCTTACTTTGCGACTATTGCAGTTTTTTCTTATCAGTTGTCGAAGACCTCTGAACTTGGTAGGGCCATCAATGCCCACATCACCGTCGTTGTTTATTTCCGTGACCTTTACCTATGGTTCAGAGTATGTTCCTTTACAAAATTGTCTTATGCCTTCATCATTCCGCCCCCGAGGGCGCTGCAGTTGTCTACACCAAGGTTTTTGTCATCTTTTTTCAGAGTTACATCATACGAGCATGGGGCATGCCCGCCTCGTTTGTACACAGTTGTATATTGTTACACACCATGTGGAAAGTCGGCTTCTACAGGTTCCTTTCTTCTCCAATGGACCGCTCTACACGGTCTCACTCTTGCTCTCCCTTACAACACCATTCTCAGTAAAAGAAACATTGATGAATTTCGGCTATACGTATGCTCCTAACCTCATCCATCAGGGGGCATCTGTTATCACTGAAATTTCGTCCTAGCCTATCCTATCCTAACCTATCATAGCCTATCCTAACCTATCCTAACCTATCCTAGCCTACTCTACGTAGACTAGCCTAATCTATCCTAACCTATCCTAACCTATCCTAGCCTATCCTAACTTGTACTAGCATAGCCTATCCTAACCTATCCTAGCCTATCCTAGCCTACTTTACCTAGACTAGCCTAGCCTGTCCTAACCTATCCTAGCCTATCCTAACCTATCATATCCTATCATAACCTATCCTAGCCTACTCTACCTAGACTAGCCTAGCCTATCCTAACCTATCATAACCTATCCTTGTCTATCCTAACCTATCCTAGCCTATCCTAAACTATCCTAACCTATCTTAGCCTTCTCTACCTAGCCTAGCCTAGCCTAGCCTAGCCTATCCTAGCTTATCCTAACCTATCCTAGCCTATCTTATCCTAGCCTATCCTATCCTATCCTAGCCTAACCTAGCCTATCATATCCTATCGTATCCTACCCTAGCCTATCCTAACCTATCCTAACCTATCCTAGCATACACTACCTAGAATACCCTACCCTAGCCTAGCCTGTCCTAACCTATCCTAGACTATCCCAACCTGTCCTAGCCTATTCTAGCCTATCATAACCTATCCAGGCCTACTCTACCTAGGCTAGGCTAGCGTAGCCTATCCTAACCTATCCTAGCCTATCCTACACTATCCTAATTTATACTAGCCTACTCTACCTAGACTAGCCTAGCCTATCCTAACCTATCCTAGCCTATCCTAACCTATCCTAGCCTACTCTACCTAGACTAGCCTAGTCTATCCTAACCTATCCTAGCCTATCCTAACCTAGCCTATCCTAGCCTATCCTAACTTATCCTAACCTATCCTAACCTATCCTAGCCTACTCTAAATAGACTAGCTTAGCCTATCCTATCCTAACCTATCCTACCCTATCCTAACCTATCCTAGCCTACTCTACCTAGACTAGCCTAGCCTATCCTATCCTATCCTAACCTATCCTAGCTTATCCTAACCTATCCTAACCTGGCCTATCCTAACCTATCCTAGCCTATCGCAACCTATCCTAGCCTACTCTGCCTAGACTAGCCTAGCCTATCCTAACCTATCCTAACCTATCCTAGCGTATCCTAACCTATCCTAGCCTATCCTATACTTATATATCCTAGCTTATCTTAACCTATCCAAGCCTACTCTACCTAGACTAACCTAGCCTATCCTAGCCTAGCCTATCCTAGCTGTGTCTATCCTAGCCTATCCTAGCCTAGCCTAGCCTAGCCTATACTAGCCTATCCTAACCTATCCTAACCTATCCTAGACTACTCTACCTAGATAGGCCTAACCTAGCATAGCCTATCCTAGCCTATCCTAACATATCCTAGCCTATCCTAGCCTACTCTACCTAGACTATCCTAGCGTAGTCTGGCCTATCCTAGCCCATCCTAACCTATCCTAGCCTATCCTAACCTATCCTTACCTATCCTAGCCTACTCTACCTAGACCAGCCTAGCTTATCCTAACCTATCCTAGCCTACTCTACCTAGTCTAGCCTAGACTATCCTAACCTATCCTAACCTAGACTAGCCTAGCCTAGCCTAGCCTATCCTAGCATAGCCTTTACTAGCCTATCCTAACCTATCCTAGCCTATCCTAGCCTACTCTACCTAGACTGACCTAGCATAGCCTAGCCTATCCAAGCCTATCCTATCCTATCCTAACCTATCGTAGCCTATCCTAACCTATCCTAACCTATCCTATCCAACTCTACCTAGCCTAGCCTAGCCTATCCTAACCTATGCCAGCCTAATCTACCTAGACTAGCCTAGACTATCCTAACCTATCTTAACCTATCCTAGCCTATCCTAACCTATCCTAGCCTATCCTATCCTAACCTATCATAGCCTATCCTAACCTATCCTAACCTATCCTAGCCTACTCTAAGTAGACTAGCCTAACCTATCCTAACCTATCCTAACCTATTCTAGCCTATCCTAACTTATCCTAGCATATCCTTTCCTAACCTATCCTAGCCTATCCTAGCATATCCTAACCTATACTAGCCTACTCTACCTAGACTAGCCTAGCCTATCCTAACCTATACTAACCTATCATAGCCTATCCTAACCTATCATATCCTATCCTAAC
>ML861650.1:3097-16877 GCA_009831015.1 Picea engelmannii | reverse complement strand
ATTTAAGAGCATATAACAGCCAATAAAACCAAGAAGTTTAGCCTTAAAATTGCTGTAATACAAACCAGCTATGATGATTTTCCAAGAGAGATGAATTTAGGTCAAAAACGTGCAAGAAAACCCTAAACTTTTAGTTCAAAAATATGCAAGAAAACCCTAAACATCTAGGGTTTTTTATGACTGAAAATTAAATGTAAGCTAAACAAACACTACATTTACCCCAAAACAAAGATAAAAATTGAAGTTTTGAATTTTAAATTGACTAGATGGGAGAGACTAGTGCTTACTATTTTGGGGGGGGCATATGGGGTCAACTAAGGACTCCCTTCAGAGGATGTAAGTAGATCTAAGGTGATATCTAGGGTTGTCCACTTCAAACCCTAGAAGATCCACTTGGTGCTTTACAAACTTCAAGATGATTCAAGGGTTTTTACTCCACTAGTAATCTTTTAAGGGTTTTTGAAGAAAGGACTTGTTCAAAAAAGAGACGAAGAGAGTGCACCATGTTATCCCCATTTTGTGGGATAACTAAGGAAATCGTGTCTCAAGGCCCTTAGGTTGCAGATATGGAGTGCCGAGAGACCACATGACAAGCAGTGTCCACTCGCACATACGGAAGCCAGCTCTATCACCACATTCTAATCCATTGTCAGTGCATCCACCACACCAGCTAGCTTCTAGAAGGCAGATGGGTCTTGCTCCATGCGGTAAAAGTCAGGTTTTGTAATCACCCTAATATTTAAGGCATTTAAACATGTTGTATTTGAGTTTCTTTTGATTATAGAACGCCTGCTTGGACATTAATATTTTGACCCTGTTTCACCTTGGTGAGTGTCATAGATTTCCTAGTAAGTGAAGATTTCCAGGTCCTATCAAGCTTGCCAACTGGGTCTGTCTTTGACCTCAGTTTGGCTCTAAGTTTCAACTGTTATGTAAAGTGTTTGCTGCTGTTTTAGGACAGCCAACAGTCCAAGAACTTCTTGCTGATTTGTTATGGTTGTATTTGCAATTTTAGGTGCTCTAGCATGTAGTTATAGTAACCAGAAGTTAGCACATGCATACTAAAATAAATACAACACACCTAAAGATCTTTACAGTTGAAAATAAGCAGATCTAAAAGACTAACACATGTATTTTTGTACACAGGTATTTTTTGTCAATATGACCCTGAATAAAACCCCCCCCGGAGAAAACCAGTTTGGAATATATGTCTATATATGAGGAAAGCAAAAGGTGGAATACAGCAAGTACAAAATATAGAGGAACCTAATACAATAGAAGCCTGATCCAGGCTGAAACACAAGTCCAAAATATCCAGGTGTGCCCTAGGAAGGTGTGCCCCACATACAAGCTCTCAAATCCACTGAAACTGCTAATTGTGAGCTTAGATCTGGAAACCCCTCCATAGGAATGAATCTCTGTTGGATGGCCTCCCTCTGCAACTGATCTCACTGCAATCTGATGGCTAGAAGTCCTCCCCACAACTGATGCACCCTCACAAGCAAGTGCACCCTCCACAGAAGTGAAACCTCCTCAGTAAATAAATCATGCTAGTAGCTAAATGCCTCCCTCCATGAAAGCATGCACCCAAGCTCTAGCAATCTCATGCAACAATCCTCATCTCAAAGTTCCAAGTGAGCAAATGAAGAATGAATGCCTCCTTCACCCTTTGCGCTCCTCTTGAACCTCCAAAAGGAAACCTAAGAAACCAATGGTGGAGATTATCTCATCTCCCATCTAATCAATGGTTGAGATCTCACCAAAAGTATCTAAGTCAATAACCCACTTTGGGTTAAGTTTCCTAAGTTCACTTTATGTCTCTAATTCACCCACAAAGTGAATTAATAGTCATTTTAGGAATAAATGACTAAATTTCACTTTTGACTTAATACTCCTAAGTCAAAGTGAAATTAGACAAAAGTACAAGGCACAAAGTGTATAGTCCATCCCACATGTGTCAAGGAGAGAAGAAACACATGGGGAACACCTCCCAAGGTACAAAACTCAACACTCCCTCTTACCGAGGAAGTTGTTCCTCACCAAGCCCATCTTGTCTTTGAAGTAGACATGTTTGCCCCTTGGCTGGGCCTTGGTGAGAATATCTGCAACCTGGTCATTTGTCGATACATACTGCAACTGAACTGCCCCTCTCTGAACCCAGTCACGAATGAAGTGGCACCTGACCTCAATATGCTTCGACCGGTCATGAAACACTGGATTCTCAGAGAGTTTTATGCAACTCTGATTATCACAGTGAATGACGGTCGGTGGCATCTCCTAACCAAACAAACCAACTAGCATCTTACGAAGCAAAATGGCCTTGCAACTGGCCTGACTAGCCGCCATATACTCTGCCTCGACCGAACTCAAAGCAACTGACTTCTTCTTCCGGTTGAACCAAGAAACAAGTCCTGACCCCAAACCAAAGAAGCACCCTAAGGTGCTTTTGCTATCAACATCACATCTTGCCTAGTCTGAGTCTATGTAGCCAACCAAACTGACTCCATCTCCTCTGACATAGTCTAGGCCATAATCAACTGTCCCAACAATGTACCTCAAGACGTGTTTTGCCCCAACCATGTGAACACTCCTCGGCTCAACCATGTACTGACTGAGAGTGGTCACGGCAAAACAAATATCTGGTCTGGTGTTAACCAGATACATGAGTGAACCGATCAACTGCCTGTAAACTGTGGCATCCACCAACTGGCTATCTGAAGCACTACGCTTCTTCCAATTGGTGATCATAGGTGTAGACATAGGTCTGCAATCCTCCATCTGAAATCTGCTCAAAATATCTGCTGCATACTTCCCCTGCTCGAGAAATATGTGACCCTCCTCCTGCCATACCTCCATACCCAAAAAGTAGTGAATCAATCCAATATCACTCATCTCAAACTCTGATGCAAGTCCCAGCTTGCACTCATCTATGAGATCCTCGGCTCCAGTGATGAACAAATCATCCACATATATGAGAATGAGCATGTTCTCACCTCTAATGATGAAATAGAGGGTAGGATTAACATCGCTCTTCTCGAAGCCCATCTAAAGCAAATAAGTATTTATGCGAGAATACCAAGCTCAGGGAGCTTGCTTCAGTCCATAAAGTGCCTTTCTCAAAAGACACACGTGAGTCTCCCTGTCACTCACCTCAAACCCCTGTGGCTGCTCTATGTACACCTCCTCCTCAATAAAGCCATTCATAAATGCGGTCTTCACATCCATCTGGTGAATGCTCCAACCCATCTCTGTTGCTTTGGCAATGATACTACTGATGGAGGTGTATCTCGCAACTGGTGCGAAAGTCTCGTCATAATCAACTCCCTCAATCTGTGAGAAGCCTCGCGCCACAAAACGGGCCTTGTGTTTCTCAATGTTACCATCTGCAACAATCTTGGTCTTGTACAACCACCTGGAAGTCACAACTAACTTCCCCACTGGCCTCGGAACCACATCCCAGACATCATTGCGCACAATGGAGTCATACTCCTCTACCATGGCCTCTCTCTAGACCTGATGGTCCACTGCCTGCGCAAAAGTCTGTGGCTTAGTATCCCTGATACTCGTCAGTAGTGCCAAATATGCTCCCAATCTGACTGGTGGCTTGCTCTCTCTGATCTGGCTCTTGGGCTCCCCTACATTCTCTCTGGCCTCCTTCAGGGTCTCCTGAAACCATCTAGGTCTCCTCTTCCTTGAAGTGGTCAACGGAGAAGTAAGGTCTCTCTGCCCAAGAGTGACTGCCTCAAGACTCGTCTCAACACTCTGAGATCCTAAAGTTTGTGCCCCATCTAAATTCTGTGCCCCATCTGACTGAACATGCTCTGACTATGACCCTGAAGTTGTGCATGGTGACCCTGTCACCCTTGATACTGGTGTACATGAAGTCTAAGGTTGTGCTCCCTCTGAGACTACAATCAGAAACTCTGCATCATCCTCAACTCCAACTCTCGACTTAAAAGATCTCTGAAAATCCCTATCCTCCTCAAATTTGACATCTCTACTCACCACCACTCTCCTAAGTGGTGGAATGTAGATGTGATAGGCTTTGGACACCTCTGAGTATCCAACTAGAATCCCTTGCTAGGTTGTGGGGTCTAGCTTTGTCCTCCTCTCCGAGGGGACATGAGAGAAAGTCAAGCACCCAAAGATACTGATGTGCTCGACATCGGGCCTCCTTAAGAGTCATCTTCCCCAATATCCTATGGGGGCTCCTGTTCTACAAGTAAACTGCAGTAGCACATGCCTCTGCCCATAAGTACAAAGGCAAACTCTGATCATGCAGCATGGATCTCGCTGCACCGGTAATGGCCCGGTTCTTCCTCTCGGCAACCCCATTCTACTGGGGATTGTAGGTTACAGTCATCTGTCTTCTAATGCCATGTTGGGCACAGAAGTCTATAAATTGTCTCGAGGAATACTCTCCCCCGTTATCCGACCGCAAGACTTTGATCCTCTTTCCCGATTGGTTCTCCACAAGAGCTCTAAACTCTTGGAACTGTGTGAAGACCTCACTCTTGGCCTTCAGAAAATAGATCTAAGTCTTCCTTGAGTAGTCGTCAATAAATGTGAGATAGTACTCACGACCACTCAAGGACCTTCGAGTCATGGGCCCACACACGTCCGTGTGTACTAAATCCAGTATCCCATCTGACCTGGTGTCACTGCTGGGGAACGAGGCCTTGGTAAACTTACCAAGCGCACACCCTCTGCAAACATCCTGATGCTCTATACTGATCTGTGGCACTCCGGTCACAACCTCTCTCAGTCCTCCGAGAGCTCCATGATGTAGGTGGGCCATCCTACGATGCCATAACTCACATAACTGTCTATTGTTGTTGTTGCTCGCTGCCAATGCATGAAGTGGCTGAAAAAGCAATCTGAACAGTTTCCCATCCCTCACTCCAATCACCTGTCCTGAGGCAAGTGAAGACCCCAGAGGATGAATGAGTACCTCTGTGCCTCTGAATGTCACCTCAAGACCTCTATTCTGGAGGGTGGAAACTGAAATCAAATTCTTCTTCAGCCCAGGGACAGAGAACGTTTGTGAACGATATAGGTGGCAAGCTATCTCTCCGAAAGGTAACTGTGCCAATCCCAGCAACTCTGACCAATGTGTCATCTCCAAGAAAAATCTCTATCATTCCACCTCATCATCCACTACATAACCTTGAAAAGCCATCCTTTGAAGCATCCCCTAATTAAGGACTTTGGTCTACCCAATAGGACTTCTATGACACCCCTCCCATACTTAAACTTGGTCAATTGTATAGGGTTTTTGATGAGGTAGTTTTGATGCACATGTTTAGGTGCCTTGCTTATTAGATGTGGTTTACACTTTGTTATCGCACAATTTGTACTTTGATAGAAGAAAAGCTTAAAGGAGAGCAAATTGGCGTAACGAGAGACCATCCTATCACTGTCACCTCAATAGGATGTCTTTTTCTATTTAGGGTGGTAGGCCCAGGGGAGACGTCCCCGGTGACCTGGGGATTTGAGAAGGCAGAGTCAAAGTGGCTAAATAAAGATCCCCTCTCACAAGTCACCACTGATCAGAAAGTCCGGTTTTATAACCAATGAAAAGATAATATGTCAAAGTGTACCTACCCAGAACAAAGCAACAAGAAACTAGATATATTTGCAAGTACACTTGTTTGTTAGCACTTCATAAAACCATGGACTTTCTTGAGAAAAGCAATTTGCTGAATATGATGAAGTAAACAGAAAATTTATAACAGCAATCTTTATAGAGAAATACTTCACATTAAATGCCTTGAAAATAGCTTCAAAATGACTGAGAATCATTAACCATTAAAATCATAATACTAGCATTTGATAGAAGCAAATAAGACAAGGTATAAATCATCCTTTTCAAGTGCTTTTATGAGATTTTAATGCTGCATCTAATGGTTGTAGCTTACTTTAGTAACAGCAGCAATGTTGTTAGTAGGTTAGGTTTTTCTAGGGTTAGAAAGTGTTAGTAGATTGCTCAAAGAGTAGGTTTTGAAGGTTGTGTTGATCAATTACTCAAGAGAGGACTTAGACTAGTGCTTTTAGGGTAAATGGAGTCAATAATGCAGTAGCAAATGTTGAAGAAAAATGATAATGGAGAGTCAAAGACAAGAGAGAATGATAGGTTGGAGTGTTGGTAACCCAAGGCTCCAATTATCAAACCCTAGGGGAAACTAGCTACTAAGGTGTAGGTAACCCTAGGCCTTAGTAGATTTCCTCCCTCTTTAACTCAATGATGAAGCAAAATCGGCTAAAATGAAGCAATGGATACTAAGGTGTTGCAATGGCAAGGCCCTGGCTCATGCTTCAAGAAAAATGGCCTTTTGATAATATCTAGTAGGTGAAAGCTTTTGAAGCTAGGACAATAACATGTGCTTGTCTTTCTAGGGTTTAATCAAGCAATTTCATAATCTTGAATGTAAATGCAAGATAAATAAAACCATAACCATTCAATTAAGAAGAATTGCAGAAAATTCACTTACATACATCAAGAATAATCAAAAAAATCCCTAGTTGAACACATCCACCAAGAAGCTTGCCAAAAGACACCAAATTTAGCCTCCTTCAACAAGTGTGCCTAAAATTTCAGCCAAGAAACCCTAAGGAGGGCGCAAATTTCAGTCCTCACAAGTGTGAGTGAAAGATGATGAAAAATAAGAGGGATTTTCCCTTATTTATACAATACTAATGACCAAAAATAGGTCAAAAAGGCCGACATGGCCAGTTACAAATAATATCCAGTTTTTACATTAAATGTCATAATTAAACCCTAAAACAAGTTGCAAATGTGACGTTAGGCCCTTTTTGGGCAACGTTGGCCTCCTGGAGCAAAACGTTAGGCCTCCTTGGGCCTTAGGAACCTGCCACTTAGCACACAACTGCCTCCAAAACATCCCAAAACGTTGGGTGACTAGGGTGACGCCATGGGCCTTCCAGGGCCTACGTCATGGTGGAAAGGGCACAACCCCCTTGGGTTGTGCCCCCCTTGGGTCCATGCCTTCCAGGCTATTCCTCGTGAAACCTCCTCCTCTCTCTCCGGTGCAATCCTCTGATCTGTCTCTACCCCTGGCTAAGGTCTCATCATCCATCTGATGGGCTTTTAGCCCCATGGAGGTCTGAACTAATCATCTCCCCATGTGTAGTTGTCCATCAAATACCTGTCCATTGGGTGTGGCCCTGCAACATCAACAGACACGCACTCCATGGGCTTATAAGTCACAGGGATCATAGCAATATCAATCACATCTAATCATCAAGTTATTAAACATGTGCATGAAACCCCTTTTACCTGGACAAGTGCTCAAAGACATTATGCTAATTTGCAAGCCAAGTTTGCAAGGGACACTAGGACATCCTAATGGGCTAATGCTCATTGGATGTGGGATGTTCCCGAGAGAAGTCAAATCCAGGCCATGTGAGTGGATGAGGTGGTAAGGGATGTCTGGGCAAGGGGTACAGTGATAGTAGGGAAATGTATAGCTTACCTGTGGGTGCCTCTGAAGAGGGTGAGTTGCACCTTGTCATGGATGCAAATGTTTCCAAGCCCATTCATTCCTTTTATCTTTCATTCTTATTGTTTTTTCTTTCAAGAGGCTAGTTAGGGGACACTGCCCTACCGTGGTGACCACTGGTGGCAATGTTACCCACAAGCATTTCACAGAAATGAGAAGGTTGGCTCGTGATGAGACCCCCTTTCTCTTGGCTATGCCACCAAGAGCCACTACCCTGGCGTGGTGACCAATTGTCAGTAGTGTCATACCGCTACATTTCCATGGACCTAATAGGCTGGCTCGTGATGAGACCCCCTATCCTCCAACTAGGTCTTGACCTCTACTTCTTGCTGAGAAGCTTTTTATTTCTTTCTCGGGATCCCTGGGCAAAGCATCTCAAGGTTTCATTCTTTTGGCTTTTATCTTTTTCTAGCTACTTTTACCCTCTAGGCTTTTACCCCCTTCTTCCCACAAGGTAAGGTACAACCCTTAGATATTTGGCCAACCCAATGCCCGGACCAGTGTAATGGGATGGACGAGCGAGAGAAAGATGAAAAGTGGTAAGTATGGTAGGAGCGGACGATGGCCTTTCATGAATCCCCCTAGTGGCAACTCAAACCCTATGGGTACCAGCTTACTAGGGCATCATGTCATTCCCCCCAGGTGTGGTCAAGTGGAAAAGCATAAGGTCCAAGCACACGTTAGAAGCAAAAAGAATTAAATGCACATATTCAAAGGTTTTGAGGATTAGAGTGACATATACCATGATACTCGGACTCATTACCTCACAGAGAAAGATCCATTTCTGTTGCAGGACCAGGTCAATGTGATGGATGTTGCTGCTGACAAAGTGGAGGCGCTGAAGAAGAAAATGATGAGTCCTCCAGGGCCATGCTCAAGTCGATCTAGCTCTTGGTACTCCATGTCTAGGACCTGTGGGCCTCGAGACATAATCTCCTTAGTTATCCCTAGGCTAGGGGATAACACACTTGTCATGATATCTTTGACTTGAGATCTTTGGAGGGCGTACCCTTTTGTTTTGAAGGACCTTACTTGGTGGCCAGTTTTGGGAGAACAAGCCTAGCTTGGGCTTCCATGGGGCAAGGAGCCCACAAGTTGGATGTTGTAGGCCCGCACACCAGATCACAGAGACATGCCTTTGGAGGATTACATGACATCATGGAGGATCTTATCCAGCCGCTAGTACCCAAACGATTTGCCTAGGAGAGGCAAAACGTCATCTTTTGAGGGTTGACGTCATGCTTGAGGGGGTTTGACAGTGATGGAGTTGTTGCACATTGACACTTGGCATATTTTCACCGGAGGAGACATGGAGGCTAAGGACTAAAATTTTCGCTACCTTTAATCTTCTTGCTCTCTTGTGCTATGGTGTGGTGTTCTCTTTGGTTATTGGCTACATGATGATGATGGTCTAGCTTATGGAGGTCATTTCTATCTCTTTATGGTGGTTTATCTTGGCATGTTAAGAGTTTATCTTATTGCAACTTGAATTTGGTAAAGGCTATTGTTTTCTTTGTTCAAAGTTCAAGGTTTTTGACGAGTTAAGTAGGGAGTATAAGGGCATACAACCCTACCTAGCTCCACCATAATCAATCATAGAAATATTGTTTGCAAGGGTTTGCTAAGGAAGTATAAGGGCATACACCCCTTAGCCTAAACCCTAGCTAGGATACTTGCTTTGGGGAATAAGAGGATTTGTACCCCCAAGGAGGTAGTACCTCTAGCTCATTATCTTGCGACCCCATTAACCCATTAATCAAAGGCACTAGTCGTTGCATTGGAGAAACAAAATACTGCATTGATAAACGTGAAGAGTCAAGGTCTTGAAGTTCTCTCATTTGGATTTTGTTCTTTGAGCCTTAGGATATCTTTGCTTATTGAGGCGTTCCCCTTTCTCTTACTAAAACTCGCTGTTGTTACAAAACTAACCTACAGCCACTAGGGCTGCAGAAAAGCTAACCTTCTAACCCCAGAAAACCTCCAAACTAACCCTTGGAACAAGCTATAACTTCTCCCTAATAAACTACTAACCCTAGCGCACTTTTTAGGCTAATTAGGAGTAATCTTTATTGGTTAAGTTTTCTGATATTTCGCTTGTTTTGCTACAGCCATTAAGGCTGTTAGCCCTTGCTGCAGATTTGCTATTTTACAGACATACTATCATGCTAAAGTCACAAGTTTTATTGCTAAAGTGGTGCTAGTTCTTTGCTAGTTTATCTCTCACATTTATCTTGACATTTTGGCATGTTATATAGCAGCCTCTTTTAATAGTTTCTTGCTGATATATATCTCTGTTTACTGCTGCTATTAGGGACAGCAAGCTTAACTTACTTGTCCACTTGATATATTGCATTGTATCCTTGGTTTTCCTTGTGTCTCGGGCAGGTACTATATCTTTGCAGGTCACTCCAGGCTTTGGCAACCTCAAACAACCCTCAAGACTCGTAACCAAGTTTCCTTTTCCATCTAGCAACCTCACCTATAGGGGCATCCGTTCATACATCACATTTTTCATCTCATTTCCCCCTAGGGTCACCGAGATTCCCCCCTTGAGGTGACCAACTCACCTCTAAAGTGACGGGAACACCTGCCTAAGGTTACAGTGGGTAGGTGCTCTCTTAGTTGTCGCCATTTTGGTGGTTGGGTCGGTCTTTTCCCAACCTACAACTTGCGCGATAACACACCACCACCACTAGAAAAGTACAACTACACTTAAAATCATCCATAAACAAAATCCAACAAGATTGAGTGAGACCACTTACTCAATAAATCATTTCATCCATAAAACCCTAGCCAAGAGCATCCATGAACATTGAAAGTTGAAAAAACCCTAGCCAAGAGCATCCATGAAAGTTGAAAACCAATCCACAAGACATGTCCTCAAGAAGTCGCTCTAGTTATCCATCCATAGCAAATATAGAAGAAGAAAAGTAGACAAGTAATTATTCTTCGCAAGTTCTAGCAATGATCCAAATGAGAAATGCTTCTCTTATTTATATGAGAGATCTAGCACCCTTCTCATTAAAATGACAATATTTTCCTAGCAAAAGCCCTAAGAAAATAAAATGTCTTTATCTCTTTACAAACCCTAGATATAAGGCCACAATACATAAATAATCCACGATACAAGAGTGGATAGGTCAACAAGACCCCCAACAATGCTCCCAAAGTGAAGTAAAATTTCTCTAATGCCAAATCGTCTCTCATAAATGCATGATAAAGGCCACACATGTGGTATGAATGGTCTCCAAGAGTGGATGGCTCACTCCAAAATGGTATGGAGGGGCTCAAAAAGTGAAACGTTCCCTCCAAGAGGTGAAATGTTTCATCCTCAAGTGACATATCATCTCAAAAAGTGCAACATCCCATCAAAAGGTGCCACGTCATCTCCAAAAAGGTGTGAGGACAACAAGGGTGTAATGTCCTCAATAAGCTCAACGTCCTCCAAAGAAGTGGAACAACCTCTCAAAAGTAGGTGGGATGTCCTCCATAAAGTGTGCAAGTAACCCCAAAACGTCCTCCAAAGGACCAAGGCTCATATCCATGTCAAAGTCATGCTAAGCGCATCACCCCCGGCAATGTTATCGGGAGCGCCCCCCTAGCTCCCAGGACCAGAACCGCGCTCTGAGTGGGAGCGTGCTCCCGAATTTTGGGAGCGCGCTCTAGGCTCATTGAAGACGCTCCTTGCCCTATTGGGAGCATCACACTCCCTGGGACGCTCCTGAAGCCCGAGAGTGCACTCCCTTAGGCGGTCGAACACTCCCACATATTAACCAATTTTCACTTCTTTTTTTCTAATTTTTAAGAGGAGGTGGGACCTAGGGTAGGTTTAGGGTTCAGGCTAAAGTAAAGAGGAAAATAAAAGAGTTCTTCCCCTCTCTTTTCCTCATTCTTTCATCTTTGTTTGCTTGACCTTGGAGTGGGGAGCTTGGATGAGAGAGCAAAGAAGAGTGCATATTTTTCAGAGCAAATTTGTGAGAGCTTGGAGAAGAGAGCAAAGGAGAGCTTGGAAGAGTGAGCAAAGAGGAGCTTGGAGGAGAGAACAAAGCAAACCATCTATCTCAACTTTCAAGAGCTAAAGAGGTAATCCCAAACCCCAACTCCCTCCTTTCCTTGGGTTGTTTATTTATTTTTCCTCTTCTCCTACTCTTTCCCATTCCTTCTTCTCCCTCATTTTATTGCAGGTTGTTCATCTAAAACTTGAGGAAAATGGTCTTCTTTTGGTTTATCATTCCATTTTTTATTCTCATGGTTTTGGTGGGGACTAGGCATCAAAGGGAAGAAGAGGATAGTGATCATTCTCATAGTGACAATGAAAATGAGGAAGGGTTTGAAGAGGATGAAGAGGTCAATGAAGGTGACAAAGCTTCATTAACACCCTTGTGAAGCTTTGTTACAAAACTTGAGGGGGGGAGAGATGGTGGAACCACTAAATTTGTATGTCATCATGATTGTCATCAAGGAAAACCTTATACCGGTTCATATACCCATGTAAGGAGGCATCTTTGTGGTGTAATGGAGAGTGATGACAATAAGGGGGCCATTGGGATCTCAATTTTCCCTAAGATATCCAAGGAAGAGAGACAAAAATACATAAATATAGAGGAAGTTGCACAAAGAAAGCATGGTAAACAACAAAAGGTTCAATCCGATGCACCATCTAAATTTGGTGGCAACACATCTCCATCTCCTCATGGTTCTAAAACCTCTAGATTAGAAGAACAATAGCAAATTTCCTTGATATTGGAGGTAGGGATGAAGTGGATGCAAAAGTGGTGCGGTTTATGCGGTTTCTCTATGCTTGTGGTATCCCAATCAATGTGCTCCACTCCCCCTATTTGCATGATCTTGTTAAGGCCATCAACGAAGTCCCCAAAGGATACAAGAGCCCCAACTATGAGAAAGCTAGAACTGTGTTACTTGACAGGGAAAGAGCAAAAATTCAAAGAGCTCTAACACGGTTTACAAATGATTGGACGGACTTTGGGGTATCCACTGTATCCAATGGTTGGACAAATGTTAGAAACCAACATTTGATCAATGTTCTTGGTGTTTCTGCTACCGGTGCAGTGTTTCTTGCAGCGCATGACTCATCCTCAATCATTGCATCGGCTCAAAACATTTCAAAGCTCATATTGAAAACCATTAATGATGTTGGTCCTTCTAATGTGATTCAAGTAATCATTAATAAAGCAACAAACTTTAAGGGAGCAGGTAAAATCATTGAGCAAGTTTGTCCACGCATCTTTTGGTCAGGGTGTTTGGTGCACACCTTAAACCTTTTGATGCATGATATTGTCAAGCATAGAGAATGTGGATGGACTAATAACTTGTACAAGAGAGGGAAGCAACTCATCAATTTTTTCACCGGGCATACAAGGGTCAACTACTTCTATAACACTCACTCTAGGTTGCAGCTACTTAAAATTGCAACCACTAGATTTTCTAGCTATTTTCTCACCTTTAGGCACCTATTGAAGGTGAGACAAGATTTGGGTGCTATGGTGATGAGTGATGCATGGGATGAATTGAGCACTGATAGAGATCGTGCTAATGCAGTGAAGGAGACTGTTCTTGACAATTAGTTTTGGTCACAGGTTCAATATGTTTTGCAATTCACCAAGCCAATTTATCATGTGATCAAGTTTGCAGATCCAAATCAACCAATCATTGGGAAGGTGTATGAGAAAGATAGCATGCTAGGGAAGATTAAAGACATTGTTCAGCCTTGTTATCCCCGATTTCTAGGGATAACTAGGAGATCATGTCTTGAGGCCCACAGGTCCTAGACATGGAATACCGAGAGCAGGATTGACCTGAGCATGGCCCTGGAGGACCCATCTTTCTTCTCCTTCATCAGACTTGTCTTGTCAGCAGCAGTAGCATCCATCACCTTCGGCTTGGACTTGTATCGAAGAAGACTCTTGCTCCATGAGGTAATTGGTCCAGGTATCATGGTATGTGTCATTTTTTATCATTATAACCTTTAGATATATGCATCAAATTCCTTTTATTTCCGACGACTGCTTGGATCTTACATTAACCCACTTGACCATGGTTGGGGGGATTGACAGGGTATCCTAGCAAGCCTGTACCCATAGGTTTTGGTTTGCCACCGGGGGGATTTCTGAAGAGCCATCGTCCGCTCCCATCATATCATCACTTTTACATCTTATCTCCCACTCATCTGTCCCATTCCCCTAGTCCAAGCATTAGGATGATCTGTTTGTGGGGTTGCACCTTATCTCGTGGGAAGAAGG
>ML861649.1:0-13160 GCA_009831015.1 Picea engelmannii | reverse complement strand
TAATTTTTTGGGTAAAATGAAGAGAGTAATAATTTAATTAATCCATGGTTTTAAATGGTAAAGAAGAAATAAAGTATTTAACTTGTGAAAGTATAAAAAGATTTTTAAATTAATAATAAAAGGAAGGAGTAAATAGCACAACTACCATTTTTTCTCTAATAAAAAGGGGAAAGAATAGGATAATAAAAATTAGGAAACTTAGGAGTGGGGGAAACATCATAAGGGAAAGAGGTGAACATAGGGTAAAAAGCAAGGTCAACATAGTAAGGAATCGACAATAAAGAACCTTCTAATTTGAGCTAAATTAGCAACATCATTTTTAGGGAAAGTATTTAAAACATGTAAGGGGATCTAGGAACACCTAAGAGTAAATTTAGGAGCAACTCTAGGTAGGTGAGGGAAATGAGGCAATTAATAAATTTAAAGAAAATAATTATTTGAGGAAAAAGGGGGATGGACGACATTTGTGCGAAGGAGAATATTTAGAATATTTTTATTAAAACTAAATTTAAATGTGATTTAGGGAAAGTTGGAGGTTCTAAAACTCTATAAAAGAAAGGGAAGATGAGGAAGAAGGGGATCGACTGTTAGCATAATGTTACGCTTCCGGATTGTGACTTGACTGATTACTTGTGAGGAGTTGGGATTTTCCATCTCGGATAGGAGTGGTAGCTCGGCCTTGCGAGGCGAGCTGGGAAGCTAGATGGACCATCTGGATTGTGTGTGGCCCCTTTGCAGCTCGAGGGGCTCAGGGGGAAGCAGAGTACCCCTAGCATTGGCTGGGAGGTACCAGTGAGGTCTCGATGGTCGGTGAGCGGGATTAGCACGGAGCACGTGGACGACACTCGGAGCAGGAAAACAGGCAAAGTTACGCCCTTCAGTTGATTGGTAGGCTGTGTAGGATGTATGATTAGATCTGTAGGTGTTTTACTTGTGGAATGTATTTGGTTTCTTGCATAGGAGATCTGATCCTCTACCCTGCTCGATTGTGACGAACCTTAATGCCCGTTCAATTCTGGCTGATATATGTTGAATTTGAGTGGAGTTGCCCGTCTAAAATGCATTTGTTTAAAATTCATGTACTGTAAATGGTTGTAATGAAATCCTTAAGTTAGGATTTAGGTAACGTAATTTATGCATGGTAAATTTGCCTAATTTTCACTGTAATGCATTTTCTGTGTAAAATTTACATGCCTGAAATTGATCAAATTTACCCGCTGGACTACACTTACATTTAGAATTTAGGTGGATGAATGCTTTAAGGGTCCGATTGACTGTATCCCAATTGTGATGGTTTCGGTTGAAATACTTGAAGTAGTGCATAGTCTGTACAATCATGCACCAGATGAGGTGGGCGGCATAGCTAGGAATGAGGGGTTCATCTTCTGTTGTTTTTAAAGAAAAATAGGGGAGAACTTTTTACGATGTTTCCTCCACCCAACCCTTAGTCGTTCCAACATTCCATCCTTGAAGTAGGCGCATGATACAGTGGGCACGAAACCCTTTTACACCGTGGATGAATTGCAACTTAAATAAAAATTATCCGATTCGCACCTGCCAGTAGTGCTCGAACCGTAACTTTGCCTTGCATCTTGAAATTAAAACTCATTTCCTTCACCTCTGTAAATAAATAGATAAATTTTCGAACTGGTATTGTTCTGTCATGAAATAGATAATTATTCGAACCGGTATTGTATTGTCAATTGATAGATGAAGAAATTTTTGTGTCTGGTTTTTGCACTGAACTTCTGTCCTAGCTGGGCGAGGAAGGAGAAGCTAATGGGCTGCAGGCTCATCCCTAACTCTAACCTGCGTGTGAGGTGAGTTTCCCTACCGACACTCTCATCGAACTCCGTTTTCCAGCTCCCACAGAAAATGAAAAAAAAAAAGTCCATTAAAGTTATCCTATGTAATCCCTCCCTTTCGAGATCTCTGATGTTAAACCTGGGAACGATGGTTGTGCCTACTCTTTCCTTCCACCTTTACCGAGGTTGTTTTCAGTCAACGGTGTTATGTTATAACTGATGGTGTCTATCCGTGAATTCGGCATGCACACGTTAAGACTCACTAGCTATAACGTGGATTGGGATTGACAGAACTGGCTCTTAATTCGGCGTGCTTCCAAGGAGCTCAGGAACACAGCATTTACCCAGGGAGATAAAACTCGGAATTCCATTCAATCCCCTCCTTCGCGCCCTCCATTTTACCTACCTTTTGTCAGACTTATCTTGGGCAACAGGAGCAGTACTCTGGTTGATTTACAATCATTGTGACAATTGCCCCTTT
Source organism: Picea engelmannii (assembly GCA_009831015.1). Classification (NCBI taxonomy): domain Eukaryota; kingdom Viridiplantae; phylum Streptophyta; class Pinopsida; order Pinales; family Pinaceae; genus Picea; species Picea engelmannii. The sequence goes on along the minus strand of ML861649.1, from coordinate 10,874 downwards.
TTTCAACTTGATTGTATTAATATTAAATTATAATGGTTGATGCTGATTATACTATCGAAATCATAACTTAGTTTAAGTGGCACTGTTTAAACTGTGCTTTAAATTTTGCTGAATTAGATTTTAAGATTTTTTTTCATTTATAAGAAATTTCATTTCATTTTGGACAGCAAAACTCAAAGTAATGTTGACCACGCCCTCCTTTTTTATTTATTTATAAGAAACCCTTCCTTACTGCGTTCCGACTTCTCTGTTTTTGTCTTTTATGGTAAGTTAGTTGGTGATGGAAATTTGATTTTATTTTTGATTATTGTGGTAGGATTAAGTTCAGATTTAGTAAACATAGATATCTGCGTGCTTGAATGTCTGAGCGTGCATAAGCTCTGACAGAAAGCTTTAATAAAATTCAAAAAAAAAAAAAAAAACCACAACAACTTTCCATATTATTGATTTATGCGCTATTACGATGATTGGCCAGTGAAAATGCATTGATGAAATAGGGATTCGATGTCAGAATGAGATCGATTGAGCTTCAGGGTCAAATAGCTAATGTCAATTAAAATGATAATTTTAACGTTTTCACCTTGTCATTGCAAGAATGTCTTCATTGGTGTAGTTCGGTAGCAAATATAGTTACATGGATTTATCAGTTGGAATGTGATCCTTGCTTCCACAGTTCGTTCTGAATTAATGGCAAATCCGTTCTCCTTACAATTTTTTTTTTCTTATTTATTGGTATGGATCCATGACAATCAGTTAGTCATATAGTTCGTTTTTCATCCAATTGTTGGTAGTTACTCTCAATCTACTAAATTAAACGAATCTATCTTATTATTCGGATGGGAATATTTGTCTTAATAATGTTGAGGGAATGTTTTATTGGGTATTGTTCTATTATAAATGGGATTTGTTTTAATTTACCATGGGTATTTTTTTAATATGATTTGAATATGGTGCAATATAATTTTGGATTGGTTTTTAATATAATTGGATAATGCTAACCTTCAAGGCTATTATTGTTCATGATAAAACTAATGTAATATAAGGTTTAAGTTACTGTTAATTCTTAGGGTAATGATCGACGTAATGTAATGTTGAAGGCATGCTTATGGTAATGTTGATGCTAAGGTTATCATTGTTTTATGGTAATGATTATGTAATGAAACGTTTAATGTTAATGATAAAGGTTATGACAATATAAAATGTGATGTTGTTGTGGATAATGTTACTGGAAATTTATGGTATGGGTGACATACAAGATGTAATGAGATTTATAATTTAATTGTCGGGTAAGGGTAATAAAAATAAATGTGATTAATATCTCAGGGTAATGTTGTTAAATTGTTGTAATTGCTAACCAAATGAAATGTCTTCGAACTAAGCGCAATCGTTTATTATGAGTTAGTAATGAGAATTAGCAATCATTGAGTTTACATTGTGTCCCAAGGGTGGTTTGGGTAACGCGTTGATTATTGGAAATTAAATGGAGATTTTGGTCTGTAATCAATACCCCTTTTGAGTCGTAGCTAACGCCTTGTCTTAACCACGTTGGGTCGGTGTTGGAGTCCTTCTGACTTGCGCCTTCTGTAGGGGACATGGTGGTCCTTTTGACTACTGTTGTACTTGTTGGTAATCGTTTGTTGCTTGGTCTGCTTGTGTCGGGTGGGATGTAGACACCTCCATGTTCCTCAGAACAGTCACTAGCCCTGAGATCTTAAATGGTCAAAATCGATGGGAACCTGGGCTTGAGCATTGCTTATGTGTCTTGGAGGTCCTAACCACTGTAGGGTAGGACGGGTGGGAAGTCATTTTTTTTATGGTCAATTGATGGTCGTTTAATGCTTACAGTTATTTGTTGTGCGCTTTATGTCGTCTTGTTTTGTTCATCGTGGTTGCATCTTGTTAGTCGTTGGGTGGTGACATAGAGTCGAATGTGTTTGTTTCCCTTGTACATGCGCGCACACACTTAAAAAAAAATAAAAAAATAAAATCATTGGTTATAAGAGGTTTTCGTCATAACGAGGGGGTTTGTTACATATGGTATCAGAGCCGGTTCGACCTGCGACTTGGGATTCGCTACGACTTTGTGTCATGATTTGATTTGATTATACTGTTGTTGATCGAGTTGATTGTGTGCGTGCAGGTAACCATGGTTAGAGGATGCCACGGAGGCAGACGATGGGGTGCTAGGGGAGGAGGCGTGACGCCTCCAGTAGCATCCACGCCTGAGGGGTATAACCCCCAGGGAGGCGAGCAGGTTTTCGGACAGGAGCATATAGCAGTTGGAGACGTGGTCAGGATGATGAGGTCTTTTCAACGCATGTCCGAGGCACTAATCAACCGATTGGACAGAGATGAGGTCAGGGCACCGACACCCGCTGAGGTTCCACTGCACGCATCAGCCATTACAAGTAGCATTCACCGGGAACTCGAGAAGGTCAAATTTTCTGAGTTCTTTGGTGCCCTGGACGACACAGCCACCGAGGCATGGTTGGAGAACATGGCGATGTGCTTCGCACTTCGCGATTATACCTCTAACATGAAGGTCTGCATGGCGATATTTCAACTGAAGGGGAGCACTCTTCTATGGTGGAAGATGCTCCTACCACAACTAAACATGGTCGTTGAAGACGTGTCATGGGAACTGTTCGAGGAACAGTTTCGAGAAAGGTATCTTTCAGAGGAATTCATTGAGCGTCATCTCAATGAGTTCAACACATTACAACAGGGAGGTCGTACGGTGCCCGAGTACGAGGCACATTTTATGGAGTTTCTCCGGTATGCTCCGCACCTTAACATAGAGAAACTTAAGGTCAATCAGTTCGTGTTTGGCCTTAATGGAAACCTGCCTGCAAAGGTTAGGATTTTGATGCCTCAAACCTTGCACGAAGTCATCCAAAAGGCCCTCATAGCAGAGGAGGAGCTTATAAGTGGGGGTCAGACAAGGACTCCAGCGAGACCAGCAGGGCAGGGTTCATCTAGAACATCGTAGCACCAGACACTAGCGAAAAATACGTTGGGATATCGTGGCTTCCAGAGGGGATCCACTTTCACTACACCCCAACAATTGTCGCCTCAGCAGCAGACACCTTATCGGGGACCACAACATCAGCAACAATGTCGCCCACAACAACAGCAACAGTTTCGGCCTATTCAGCAGAACAGACCTAGGTTCCAGGCTGGTGGGACGTCATCTTCTACTTCGGGTACCAGGACTACTAGGCCGAAGAAGGGGTGTTGGACGTGTGGGGAGCCACACTACCAGCGCGACTGTCCTGTGGAGAGGACCAGAGCGTCCGGATCATCCGGACCCACTATAGTGGGAGATATGGGCAAGGCCCATCGGATTCATGCAGAGGTGAATAACCGCCAGGCAGAGAACCAGTCGACTGTGCTCGAGATGAAAATTACTGTCGCTGACCAGACCCTTAGTATTTTGATAGACCCAGGTGCTACTGAAAGTTTCATTTCTGGTGCAGTGCTAAAAAGGATTAAGGTAAAGGCAGTCGAACATGACGAGTTTAGCTTCGTAGAGATGGCTTCAGGATCCAAATAGAAGGTTGGAGGAAAATTTATGGGCTGTGCCCTTAACCTGGGAGAGTTTGTCACGAGGGTCAACTTGTACGTCACAATCTTAGGATCTTATGATGTCGTGATTGGTATGGATTGGTTGGAATCACATGAGGTGATACTCAACTGTAAGATGAAATGATTGAGCTTGGTTGATGATGAAGGACAGAGACGTGTGATTGTAGGACGAAACCAGGGATTATCCCTGAGGTTCGTCTCTTCCTTACAGTTACGAAAGATTATGCGCAAGGGGTGCAAGATTTATGCGATCCTTGCGCTAAATGAGAAGGGAGTAGCAAAAGGTCTAGAACACCTTCCAGTGATGAGAGAGTTTGCGGATGTGTTCTCGAAGGAGTTACTGAGGATGCCGCCAGAGAGGAAATTGGAGTTTACCATAGACCTGAAACTGGGGACCGAACCGATAGAAAGAACGCCTTATCAGATGTCGACCCCGGAGTTGCAAGAGTTGAAAATGAAACTGAAGGAGTTTTTGGACCTCATAATGATACACCCTAGTGTGTCACCGTGGGGTGCACCGGTTATCTTCATTCGGAAGAAGGACGGATCGTGGAGGCTTTGCATTGACTACCGTCAACTGAACAAGGCTACGATCAAGAATCAATATCCCTTGCCAAGAATTGATGATCTGTTCGATCAAATGAAGGGTGCGACGGTGTTCTCCAAGATCGATTTACGATCAGGGTATCACCAGTTGCGGATCAAGGAGGATGACGTCCCTAAGACAGACTTTAAGACGAGATTTGGACATTACGAGTTTACTGTTTTACCATTTGGACTGACAAACGCCCCAGGGGTATTTATGAGTTTGTTTAATGGGGTGTTCCGTGAGTACTTGGACAAGTTCGTTCAAGTATTCATTGATGATATTTTGATCTACTCTCGGACGACGGAGGAGCATGACGAGCACTTGCACTTGGTACTACAGTGTCTACGAGAGCACAAATTATATGGGAAGTTGTCCAAATGCTCTTTTTATCAATCGAGGATTCACTACTTAGGGCATGTCATCTCCGGTGAAGGTATCACTGTGGATCCAACCAAGGTTGAGGCTATTATCGAATGGCCTGCGCCGACGAATGTCACAAAGTGCATAGTTTTATGGGCTTAGCAGGATACTGTCGACAGTTTGTCGAGGCATTTTCGAAGATAGCAAATCCGATCTCGGAATTGCAGAATAAAAACAAGAAGTTTGTTTGGACCGAGAAATGTGCGGAAGCATTTCAGAGGCTTAAAGAGTTGTTGACCATAGCGCCAATACTAAAGGTCCCTGACATGGACGCAGACTTCTTGGTATGCATAGATGCATCCAAGGAAGGTTTAGGCGGAGTCTTGATGCAAGACAGATGAGTGACTGCTTACATTTCGAGGAAATTGAGAAGGCATGAGGAGAACTACGTGACGCACGATTTGGAGTTATTAACCATCGTATATGCCTTGAAGGTTTGGAGACACTACCTTGTTGGACGAAAATTTGAATTAAAGACTGATCATTGTGGGCTACAACACATTTTCACGCAAAGTGACCTGAACGCGCGACAACAACGTTGGTCGGAATTGCTTAGCGAGTACGAATTTGAGATCACTTACATAAAGGGAACAATGAACCGAGTAGTGGATGCTTTGAGTCGAAGGCTACGCATCTTTTCGGTGTTGCCTCTTCAGACGAATCTATGTGAGAAGATTCTCACTTTACAGCGTGATGATGATTGGTGCAAAGAGGTTGAGGGTTTTATCGAACAAAACACCATGATGGTACCATGATACGAGGGATTTTCATTTGATAGTGATGGGTTATTGAGGTTTAGAAGTCAGATTTACGTACCACCAAACGACGAGTTGAGGATGTTGATCCTGAGCGAGGCTCATAGAGCAGTTTACATGGCTCACCCAGGAGTCACGAAGATGAGGGCAGACCTTAAACCCTTATTCTTCTGGAAGGGAATGAAGGCTGACATAGTCAACTTTGTGGCTAGATGTCTATAGTGTTAGCAGGTAAAGGCTGAACATAGACACCCGACAGGATTACTTCAACCACATGCCATTCCAGAATCGAAATTGGAGGTTATTTCGATGGATTTTATTGTTGGATTGCCATTGACGGCAAGGAGAGACGACTCGATTTTTGTAGTAGTATACACTCTGACGAAGAGTGCTCACTTTATTCATGTGCGTGCGACATATTAGGCACCAGACATAGCTATTGTTTTCATCAGTGATATTGTGAGGCTGCATGGCATGCCTAAGAGGATTATATCTGATTGAGGATCGGTGTTTACTGGATGATTTTGGACGAGTTTCCAAGAGGCCTTGGGAACTCAACTTAACTTTAGTACTGCGTATCACCCAGAGACTGACGGACAGACAGAACGAACAAACCAAAACTTGGAAGACATGTTGCACATGTACGTGATGGACCAAAAAAAGCGTTGGGAGGAATTCTTGCCTCTAGTAGAGTTCGCTTACAACAACAGTTACCAAAGCACCATTAAGATGGCACCTTTTGAGTTTCTTTATGGGCGACCGTGTCGAACACCCTTGAGTTGGGATCGGCTTGAGGATAGGGTCCTGGTGGGACCAGAAGTGATCCAAGAAATGGAAGAGAAAACACAAACCATAAGACAAAGGATTAAAGAAGCGCAGGATCGACATAAGAGTTATGCCGATGCGCACTGAGTCGACCGTAGTTACGAGGTCGGTGATCGAGTCTTCTTGCGGGTTAAACCACATAAGAGCTCGATAAAGTTTGGAAACAGAGATAAACTCTCTCCTAGGTTCGTGGGACCTTTCGAGATTGTGGAGAGAAAGGGGCCCGTGGCCTATCGACTAGCCTTGCCTGATTCTTTAAGGCGTATGCACGATGTTTTTCATGTATCTGTTTTGAGACATTATATTAGTGATCCTACACACGTGATTGACATGAGTTCCTTGCAGGTATCGGACGAGGGAGCACTCACAGCTGAGCCGGTCCGCATCTTAGATCATTGCGTTCGATAGTTATGACGTCGAATGGTAGATCAGGTCAAGGTCCAGTAGGAGAATTATAGTCCGCACTCGACGACCTGGGAGGATACATATGATATGCACCAGTAGTTACCTTTTTTGTTTTATAGATAGACTTATGATACTGTGATACATTTATTTCAGCATCTATACTAAGAAACTTCGGGACAAATTTTAGACCAAGAGGGGGTGTATGTAACATCCCGCTCTGGTGCACTGAGAAAATTTATTCTTTGAGGACACTTGCTCGCAAGTGATCTGGACTTTTATGATATTAAAACATTTATCCTTGATTATGATGCGTTATGATAGATGACATGATGTTCTACTTATTTGACATAGACAGGTTCTATTGACTCATTTTTATTGTGTGTGCAGGGTTTTGGACCTTGAGGATGCAGAGGCATCAATGGAACCCCTTGGACTCCGGATTGAGTCAGGGAGTGTGCTATTTGGGTTGAATTATTTACTGTGATATTTCATTGATTTGATGATTGATGTGGACATGTTCTGACATGATTGTTGATGATGCAGGCTAACGATAGCTTGCCGACCAGAATCACATATGGAGTAAAGGGGCCACACATGATTTCCAAAGAGGTTGAGGGAGAGGGGTGGACAGCAGCCCTGCCACAACCTACTAGCACTCCCGCCGTGACTCGAAATGTAGGTTAACAATTACGTAGTTCGAGAGGGCAGACTGCGAAAGTCACTCACGATGATTCTAAGGGGAGCACAATAAGGCAGGGGCCTTATTCCCTAGATCCCTTAGTCTCCCACAAGTTCACCTGGTGGAGTGTTGACTCCAGGGGTTATAGATGTCTACCAATCAGTCAAGTTAGAGAGTGGCACCCTTGGAGCAAGTGGTGCATCCTGAAGGGCACGTCACACGAAAGAAACACAAGTTAGCGAGTGGCACCCTTGGAGCACGTGGTGCATCCTGAAGGGCACGTCGTGCAAAAGAAACGAACAAGGCGAGTGGCACCCTTGGAGCACGTGGTGCATCCTGAAGGGAACGTCGCATTGATGTTGAGGAAGGAACAAACCTAGATGGCCCTAAGACATTTAACACATTAAGAAATTCTTAAAACGACTTCCCTAAATAATTGTCACCCAGTTCAGAATCTAAATCTAAGTCTAAAACTTCCCTAGGGTAAAATTTTGTTTAACCTTAAGAAAAGACCCTATAAAAATAAAAATAAAAATTTAAACTACTTAAGTTATAGTTTTATTCTTCATAATTTTTGGGGTAAAATGAAGAGAGTAATAATTTAATTAATCCATGGTTTTAAATGGTAAAGAAGAAATAAAGTATTTAACTTGTGTAAGTATAAAAATATTTTTAAATTAATAATAAAAGGAAGGAGTAAATAGCGCAACTGCCATTTTTTCTCTCATAAAAAGGGGAAAGAAGGGAATAATAAAAATTAGGAAACTTAGGAGTGGGGGAAACATAATAAGGGAAAGAGGTGAACATAGGGTAAAAAACAAGGTCAACATAGTAAGGAATCGACAATAAAGAACCTTCTAATTTGAGCTAAATTAGCAACATCATTTTTAGGGAAAGTATTTAAAACATGTAATGGGATCTAGGAACACCTAGGAGTAAATTTAGGAGCAACTCTAGGTAGGTGAGGGAAATGAGGCAATTAATGAATTTAAAGAAAATAATTATTGGAGGGAAAAGTGGGATGGACGACACTTGTGCGAAGGAGAATATTTAGAATATTTTTATTAAAACTAAATTTAAATGTGATTTAGGGAAAGTTGGAGGTTCTAATACTCTATAAAAGAAAGGGAAGATGAGGAAGGAGGGGATCGGATGCTAGCGTAACGTTACACTACCGGATTGTGACTTGACTGATTACTTGTGAGGAGTTGGGATTTTCCAGCTCGGATAGGAGTGGTAGCTCGGCCTTGCGAGGCGAGCTGGGAAGCTAGACGAACCATCTGGATTGTGTGTGGCCCCTTTGTGGCTCGGGGGGCTAAGGGGGAAGCAGAGTACCCCTAGCGTTGGCTGGGAGGTACCGGTGAGGTCTCGACGGTCGATGAGCGGGATTAGCACAGAGCGCACGGACGACACTCGGAGCAGGGAAACAGGCAAAGGTACGCCCTTCGATTGATTGGTAGACTGTGTAGGATGTATGATTAGATATGTAGGTGTTTTACTTGTGGAATGTATTTGGTTTATTTCATAGGAGATCCGATCCTCTACCTTGCTCGATTGTGACGGACCTTAATGCACGTTCAATTCTGATATATGTTGAATTTGAGTGCAGTTGCTCGTCTAAAATGCATTTGTTTAAAATTTGTGTACTGTAAATGGTTGTAATGAAATCCTTAATTTAGGATTTAGGTAATTTAATTTATGCATGGTAACTTTGCCTAATTTTAACTGTAATGCATTTTCTGTGTAAAATTTACATGCCTGAAATTGATCAAATTTGCCCGCTGGACTGCACTTACGTTTAGACTTTAGGTGGATGAATGCTTTAAGGGTCCGATTGACTGTATCCCAATTGTGATGGTTTCGGTTGAAATACTTGAAGTGGTGCATATTCTATACAATCATGCACCATATGAGGTGGGCGGCATAGCTAGGAATGAGGGGTTCATCTTCTGTTGTTTTTGAAGAAAAATAGGGGAGAACTTCTTATGCCGTTTCCTCCACCCAACCCTTAGTTGTTCCAGCATTCCATCCTTGAAGCAGGGGCATGATACAGTGGGCACGAAACCCTTTTACACCGTGGATGAATTGCAACTTAAATAAAAATTATCCGATTCTCACCTGCCAGCAGTGCTCGAACCGTAACTTTGCCTTGCATCTTGAAATTAAAACTCGTTTCCTTCACCTCTGTCAATAAATAGATAAATTTTCGAACTAGTATTGTTCTGTCATGAAATAGATAATTATTCGAATCGGTACTGTATTGTCAATTGATAGATGAAGAAATTTTCGTGTCTGGGTTTTGCACTGAACTTTTGTCCTAGCTGGGCGAGGAAGGAGAAGCTAATGGGCAGCGGGCTCGTCCCTAACTCTAACCTACGTGTGAGGTGAGTTTCCCTACCGACACTCTCATTGGACTCTGTTTTCCAGATCCCACAGAAAATGAAAAAAAAAAAGTCCATTAAAGTTATCCTGTGTAATCCCTCCCTTCCGGGATCTCTGACGTTAAACCTGGGAACGATGGTTGTGCCTACTCTTTCCTTCCACCTTTACCGGGGTTGTTTTCACTCAATGGTGTTATGCTATAATTGTTGGTGTCTATCTATGAATTCGACGCACACGAGTTAAGACTTACTAGCTATAACATGGATTGGGATTGATAGAACCGACTCTTAATTCGGCGTGTTGCCAGGGAGCTCAGGAACGCAGCATTTACCCAGGGAGATAAAACTCGGCGTTCCATTCTGTCCCCTCCTTCGCGCCCTCCATTTTACCTACCTTTTGTCAGACTTATATTTGGCAACAGGAGTAGTACTCTGGTTGATTTACAATCATTGCAGCAATTGCCCCTTTTTTCAACTTGATGGTATTAATATTAAATTTTAATGGTTGATGTTGATTATACTATCGAAATCATAACTTAGTTTAAGTGGCACTGTTTAAACTGTGCTTTAAATTTTGCTGAATTAGATTTTAATATTTTTTTTCATTTATAAGAAATTTCATTTCATTTTGGACAGCAAAACTCGAAGGAATGTTGGCCACGCCCTCCTTTTTTTTTCATTTATAAGAAACCCTTCCTTACTGCGTTCTGACTTCTCCGTTTTTGGCTTTTATGGTAAGTTAGTTCGTGACGGAAATTTGATTTTATTTTTGATTATTGTGGTAGGATTAAGGTCGACTTTAGTAAACATAGATATCTGCATGCTTGAATGTCTAAGCATGCATAAGCTCTGAAAGCAACCTTTAATAAAATTAAAAAAAAAAAAAAAAAAAACACTGCAGCTTTCCATATTATTGAGTTATGCGCTATTATGATGATTGGCTAGTGAAAATGCGTTGATGAAATAGGGATTCGATGTCAGAATGAGATCGATTGAGCTTAAGGGTCAAATAGCCAATGTCAATTAAAACGATAATTTTAACGTTTTCACCTTGTCATTGCAAGAATGTCTTCATTGGTGTAGTTCGGTAGAAAATATAGTTACATGGATTTATCAGTTGGAATGTGATCCTTGCTTCCACAGTTCATTCTGAATTAATAGCAAATCCGTTCTCCTTACAATTTTTTTTTTCTTATTTATTGGTATGGATCCATGACAGTCAGTTAGTCATATAG
>ML861648.1:6838-24021 GCA_009831015.1 Picea engelmannii | reverse complement strand
TTGTAGTGTGAAAAGAGGCCATTTAGGGCATTATTAGGTCTTTGACCAGCCCACCATTCGGATCCAGCCCGGATTTGGAGGTCAAATCAGCTTGGGAGCTGAACCATAAGTGGTTGGGAGGCCGACCATATTCATAAATGCGTTGTTTAGCAGGTGCACGGATTTTTGCGCTAACAGGTGTGTATCGTGCGCGTATGCGCGCTTGCTACGTTCATGTTCCGCGCATGTGCGCACGCGCCCAACTTCTGTAAAGCGCTCTTCAATTTTGCACTACTTTGTATATTTTTTGACCTTTTTTTAATGTTGTTATATTAATTCAAGGCCATGAATGACTTTATTGTTGTTTGAAAATGTTGAGTTCTTGTAACCATGTGCGGATGAAATTTCAGTGATAACAGATGCCCCCTGATGGATGAGGTTAGGAGAAAATGTATAGCCGAAATCCATCAATGTTTCTTCTATTGAGAATGTTGTTGTAAGATAGAGCAATAGTGGGATCGTTCAGAGTGATCCGTTGGAGAAAAAAGGAACCGGTAGGACCCGACCTTCTATGAGGTGTGTCAAATAGAAAATTGTGTACAAACGAGGCAGGCATGCCCCATGCTTATGTCATGTAACTCGGAAAAAAGATGATTGAAGTGTTGGTGTAGACAATTGCAGCGCCCTCGGGGGCGGTCGTGATAGAGGCAGAAGACAATTCTGCAAATGAACATGCTCTGAATAGTAGGCATTGATCGCGGTCATAAGTAGCAGCGACGATGTGGGCATTGATAGGCCGGCCAAGTTCAGAGGTCTTCGGCAAATGATAGAAATAACTGCAATAGTCGCAAAGTAAGACCCACCATAACATGAGAAAGTGTTGGCGTCGAATGTTATGGGGGCCAACGACAGCAGGGAGCAATGGTGTTTCACCCTGTGTCGTCTGAGATCTCTCATTAAATGGAGAATGAGAATCAAGATACTATCGCCCTTCTGGAAAATTGTGTTGATGTTGACAAAAGGGGAACGTGACTCCCATAAGCAAAGGGCTTCGTGGAATCTACTGAGGTGAGGAAGTGGCAGAGGTACATGGACGAAGTCAAGAAGTGGGAAGACTCCAGACTTCCCTTGGTTGGAGGATGTATGAGATAAAAAGTGGTCGCAACCATGTAACGAGGTCGAGTGTTAGGGGGACGACAAGACCGGTGATAATTTGTGCCAGAGGCGGGACAAGGTGAACAAATTCAGAGGGTAGAAGTAAGTGACCTATGGGGTCCTCTGAAGGTATGGACGATGCCGGCAAGGGTAGATGATAAGTAATGCTCCAACCAAAGGTGACATGGGTTGCGTGTGGTCAAAAAGGAAGGAAGCAAGTCGTCAAAGGTGACGACAAAAAGAGAATGTAATGACTAGAAATAAAGGCGTTTGTACAATAAATAATGAATAATTGGGGAGAAATGTACAAATACAGAAACGGGTGCCCCAGTGTGATATGGGTGGCCCACGTAGGGCATAATGTGCTTGGAAGACTGATGAAAGGTGGGGGGCCATTGGTGAGTCTCTGTATGAGGTAGGTGAAATGAAGGTAGGTTCGCAGAGGGGAAAACTGATTGTGGATGAAATGGAGGGTTCATGATACTGCGGAGGTGTAGGTAAACAATAGAACCATAAAAAAATAATTTGGGAGTCCGTGTGGGAAGGCTAGCAAAATGAGGAGAAGGAGTATGTGGCTGATTCACGTCATGATGAAAGACTATCAGGACTCCCATCCCTAAGGGGTAATGAAAACAGCATGAGTGTCAAACAGTGGAAAAAGGTGCTATGAATGGGACAACTCATGTGGGTAAGAATGCTACCGGGTAACAGTACCGAAGATGCAAATGGAGGCGTGGGTACTGCAGATCCGGGAATGGGGATCCTAGAGGCCAATATCAGAGGGTGTGACTGGAAATGTAAATGTGATACAGCGGGAAAGACTACATGTCAGTGCTGAGTATATACCAGAAGGGGTTGTGTCGATGGAGGATGATCAAGTACCTACACACATGAAAACCAAATACCCAAAGTAAACAATATCTGAAGAGAATCAAAGATATGAGCATGTATTTGAGAAATGTGACTATGCGTGTGCGTACCTGACCATGATATGAAAAAAAGGGCACCCCAGGGGCTCAGGATGAAAAGTGACCCAGGGACTGTTGTGATGTAGGTGACGGGATGTTGATCCCGTGGATGAAGACGGTTTGAAAAATGGACGCCTTGGGCTCCCGGAATGGTGAGTGGAAGTTTGGAAAAATGCCTATATATAGTTGTAGGGCCCACATTGCCACCTCATTTGTACCTGCTGCAATAGTGACTGGATGAGCAGTTTTCAGAGGAGATTTGGAGATTCAGGGAGGATGAGGCATCTGATTGAGCAGTTGCGAGTATCAGGTTAGTGGTCTGATCATCCTGCATAGAAATAGGTTTTCAATATTTGGGCAGGGCTTGTACGGAGGGTCGTACAGGGGTATTTAGGGGGTGTGGGCCCCACATGCGCGGGCGATTCGGTGATAGGCACACATACGTGCACGCCTATACACCGAATAGACGCACATGGGTGCGCGATAGAGAGAATTTAAGGCATGCCCGAAGGGCACGCCTGTGAGTTGAACAGGCGTGCACTAGTGCGTGCCTGTGGGTTTGGCAGGTGCGCACTTGTGCACGTCTGTATGGTGAACAGGCGTGTGTAAGGGCGTGCCTGTGAAGCAAATAGGTGCGCACTGATGCGCACCTATGCAATGTACAGGCGCGCATATATGTGCGCCTGTGTAATGAACAGGCATGCATATATGCGCGCCTGTGTAGTGAATAGGCGCGCATGTGTGCGTGCCTATGGGTAACAAAAGTCGCGCCGATGAGGCAAGGTTGAAGGGTAAAAAATGAGTCTTTTTGATGTTGTTTGATGGTTGCATGAGCTGATATAGGACTCTGTGTTGTCTGCAGGTGGACCGTAGTGATGATGCCATTGCAGTGGCGAGAGCGAGACTGGGCCCAGTTGCGAGACGTCGTGGCCATTGAGGGGCCTGGCGTGCGTGCGACCATGGTAACCTGTGGGTTGCTAAAGTTCTTTGAGTGCCTGTTTATACGGGCATAGGAGTATATGTTGCAGTTCATGATCCAGATGTGGAGTCCAGAGCTGCACTGCTTCCTCGTGTGAGGAGAGCAGATCCCCTTCACTTCGGTGGAGGATATTTATTTCTTGACTGGGCTCCCCTTTCAGGGAACGCCCCTACCAGTGGAGCCGGTGTTGCCCAGAACCATTTTGCTGGCCGATATTGGCCAGAGATACTGCTCAGGTCAGGACTTTATGTCTGGGACTGTGGTGAGCATTGGTGCGATAGACTCCCTGGCACATCGTTGTATAGCGGCGATGATTATGCGGATATATGGGTCGTTGGCGACCCAGCGGATTAGTGGTGGCCAACTTTTGGTGCTGGAGAGAGTGGTGGCTGGTGAGTAGTTCGCTTGGGGGCTGACGCTGCATGCGCGGATGGTAGCGCAGTTGGACCACTGTCGGTCCATAGGTGCGGGAGAGTTTGCATTTGGGTCCATCCTAGTGACTTGGTTCTTAGAGAGGGTGTCGATGTTGCGCCCGGGGGTTTTACTGGAGATGTCGGGGGCACGAGAGCCGCGATTGAGGCGGTGGTCGACAGTTTTTCTTAGTCACGGTGGTGGCGAAGGTGGCCATTTCTTTTCAGCAGAGGCGGAAGGGATATGGCGGTAGATGCCGCAGGTGATACTTCAGTACCCCTATGCTAGGGTGGACTTCCGGGGTGACCCGGACATGGTGCTACCTCCAGGGGAGGTTTTTGACCATCGAGGTATGTTTAGTATTGGTGTGCATGTTTTGATGTATATTGTTTTTTGAGATAGCAGTCCATATGTATATGATATAGATGTTGATACTATCTTTTGTTGTTGTTTTTTGCATGTGCAGACGTGGCACCTCACGCGCGCGAGGTGGAGATGCAGAGAGCGTCGGCTCATCGAGAGCCGGAGAGACTACCGCATGGAGAGAGACGTCGGTGGGAGGATTTCGCGGGGTGACCAGCAGAGCCCGAGAGGGCAGCGAGGAGGCATCGGTTCGATGACCCTAGTGTGGGGCCATCACACGCTCCTCCGACGGTGCCCGGAGTGGATTTTGATGATATACGCCGTCGTCTGGAGACGGTGTTACAGGATGTGCCTGAGGGCATGTGGATGCGCATCCAGGATGAGAGTTTCCTGGAGCAGTGTGTAGCGGTGCCACCACCATGGTGGGCCATAGTGCGACTAGCAGCAGTGTTGGCTGCTATGACGAGTGGATGCCTGTCGCCGAGGCAGCAGGGTCCTGTGGGTGGACCACCACCGCTGGGGGCAGGTGGTGGTGGGCCGCCACCGCCTGAGGGAGGGGCAAGTGGTGGGGCGATAGAGGCACCATGAGTGGTGCATGATGTATATCTTTGTTTTTGTTGTATATAGGCTGGTGAGCCCATTTTTTGTACCGATGTGCTGTATTGGCCTGTGGATACATGTATTTTTGTATGTGAACATTCGGATGGCCTAATGGGATTTTATATATACATGAGTATACATATTTTGAGATTCATCTGGTGTCTACATGTGTTTTTTTCTGATGATTTTGATGATGTATATTCTATATATATGCTATGACAGGATTTGTGAGATGTTTATGTATGTGTAGCTTGATGTGATATATGCCAATCTAACACCATGTTAGCTATGTGATATGTTAATTGATTCAATTGTCTTGGAATGTGTGTAAATGTAATGGAATCAAAATGTCGAGATAACAGTCTAACCTGCAGGTATTTGCGAAAGAGGCACGGATCAAGTACACGATATACATTGTTGAGCTGGAGAACGACTAGTTGAGAGTCGAGGAAGACGCTAAGGTGACGAATATGGTGATGTTGGGCATCGGCCAGGAGGCCAATGACAGTAGTGTATTCGGCTTGGTTGTTGGTTGCTGACCCCAAACATATGCCGCTTGAATGTAGCATTTCATGTGAGGGGGTGTAGAGAGCCCAAGAAACCGAAGCGAGATTTTGTGTCCAATGGCTAGCGTCGTCGGCGTAACCAATGTGGTAGGCTGGTGGAGGAAGCATCTGTCAATAGCACAAGGGATAGTTTAGACGTGAGGGTAGGAGAAAAATATTAAAAACACTAAAAAAGAAGAAATAACCTAAAGTAGAATGACTACGTTTAAGCGTAAAATTTCTTGAGATACAACCCGTTGACGGGTTCTTTGAGAGAGAGGCCTTCGGGAGAAGCCAGGATATATGCGCCTTTGGTGAGGCAATGTTGGGTAATGTAAGGGCCATGCCAAAGGGATTCGAATTTGTCGTGGCCAAAGGTATCATGAGCGATATCATAAGCTAGGACGAGGTCGCCTTTACGGAATGATCGAAGGTTGACATGGTGATCAAAGGTAGCCTTGGATCATTTTTTAGCTGCCTCGTTGTTCTGTAAGGAAGATTGATGATCTTCATCCAAAGACTCCAAGTTCAGCAAGTGCTGCTCCATTGGAGAAGTGTCAGGTAATAGCTCAATTGCGATGCGTAAGGTGGGAATTTCGCACTCGATGGGAAGAGTTGCCTCGACCCCATGGACTAAATGGAATGGTGTGAAACCAGTAGCAGTTTTCACCGCCGTTCGATAAGCCCATAGCGCAGAAAATAACATATGATGCCAATTTGTTTTATGTTTATTAACCGTGCGTTGTAACATGGTCTTAAGGACTTTGTTAACTACATCGACCTATCCGTTTGACTGAGGGTAATATGGTGAGGCAAACTCATGAGAGAAGCCTAACCGAGATGAGAGTTCGATGAAGATCTCATTCTCGAAGTGTTTCCCATGGTCGGAAATGAGTTGGAGTGGAACTCCAAAACAGGATTTGACGTGATTAAAGAAAAAACGCGCTACAGTGTCAGTGGTGTTGTTGAAAGTGGGCATAGCTTCGGCCCATTTGGTGAAGTAATCAACGGATACAACAATGTATTTGTGACCATTGCTGGAGGGGGGATTACAAGTCATAAAGTCGATGCCCCATTTACAAAAAGGGTCGGCAGTAATGACAGGGTGAAGAAGGGAGGGGGGAGCTCGGGCTTTGTTGGCATAGAGCTGACATTACTCACATCATTTCACGGCATGAATGCAATCATGAAACAAGGTAGGCCAAAAGTAACCGGCTCGGATAATATTTTGAGCAGTGGATATACCCGAAAGATGGCCCCCACATATGTCGTTGTGGCAGTCGTTTAAGACTCTGTCGGCCTCGTCAATATTCAGGCATCGACGAAGAATGGTGTCGATGCCCCACTGGTATAGGATGTCTCCGATGAGGAGGAAGCGGGGGGCCTGATGGCGAATACGTCGATGATCATCTCGTGAAAGGTGGTTACCAAACTTTTGAGTTCATAGGTAGATGAGGAGGTCGCCATACCAAGGATCATCCGACGTGATGTAAAAGAGATGTTCGTCAGGAAAGTCGGTGTTGACAGGGGCACTGGTGGTGTCAGAGGGGAGGGTCGTGACAAGTTTGGCGAGAACGAGGGCCTTCTTACTCTTAGGTGTTGAGAACTCGAGGTCGTACTCCTGTAGGATAAAGATCCATCGAGTGATTTTTTCGTTAACTTGCCGACGGTTGAGCAAGTACTGCATAGGGTTGGAATCTGTGACGACCTTTTTGGTGCGAAGCAGAATGTAATGGCGCAGTTTCTGGACTACGAGGACAACTGCAAGAGAAAGTTTCTCTTCATGTTTATACTTCAAGGGTGGTCCTGAGAGGTTCTTACTAACGTAGTAAATGACATGTTCATGATTGTCATCTCCGAGCTAGACGAGGACGCTGACTACTGATATAGTTGATGCTGATACGTAGAGGATGTAGTCGCGATTGTAGTCAGGTGCACTAATTAAAGGTGCATTTGAAAGCGCTAATTTAAGATCGTCAAATGACTGTTGGGAATGGTCTTCCCCATGAAAAGGGATGTCGTGACGTAGTAAGCGAAGGAAACCATGTGCGCGTATGGCGTAATCTGGGACAAAGTGTCTGAGAAAGTTAGCTTTACCCTGAAGACTCAGAAGTTGTCGTAGATTCCGGGGAGGTGGAATTTCGGTGATAGCTTGGACTTTGAGGGGGTCCACGGTAATACCTCTTTGGGAAACAATAAAGTCAAGGAGGCGCCCTGCGGTGATGCAGAACACACACTTGAGAGGATTCAAGCGGATGTTGTACTGACGACACCGTTGAAAGATGATTCGTAAAACATCGATATGCTGGGTGCATTTCTTGGATCGAGCTGTGAGGTCGTCCAAGTAGGCAAGGATGATTTTAGCCAGATCATGGAAGATGTATGTCATCGCCCGCTGGAAAGTTGCACCGGCATTTTTTAAGCCGAAAGGCATGACACGATATGCAAAGGTACCCCACGGGGTATTGAATGCGGTTTTATATTGATCGGCTGGGTGGATTTGAATTTGGTTATAGCTAGAGAATCCATACATAAAGGAGAGAGCCTCGTGGTCGGCGCAGTCGTCGATAATTTGATCGATGAAAGGCGTTGGAAAGTTGTCTTTGGGACATGCGTTATTGAGATCATGAAAGTCTGTGCAAATGCGGATAGTGCCCTATTTTTTGTCGATGGGTACAGGGTTGGAAACCCATGAAGTGTAAGCGATGGGGTAAATAAACACGGCCGCACGTAATTTGTCAATTTTGGCTTTGATAGCCGCGGCTTTGGATGGGTGGAGCGGTCGTTGTTTCTGGTGAACTGGTGTGATCTCGGGCCAGGTGTCGATGCAATGTTAGACAATAGAGGGATCAAGGCAAGGCATTTCCGTGTATGACCAGGCGAAAATATCCCTAAATTCCTTGAAGAGGGCTTTATATGCGTCGATTTCCTGAGGAGTGCAAGCAGCTCCAATGATGATTTCTTCGACGATGCCATTTTTAATGGAAATTTCGATTTTGATGGTGGGGGAAATGTTGGCCATATTACCTTCTTCAAAAGCATCAGGGGTAGGAATGGGATTGTTGAACCAATCGATAGGCCCTGCCGGGATAAAATCTTTGGTTTCGACCGCGTAAATGGGGTTTTGGTTAGGAGGCATGGGGGTATCCTGTGGAGAGAAGAGTGCGCGGTGGTGTAGCGCATCCCA
Source organism: Picea engelmannii (assembly GCA_009831015.1). NCBI lineage: Eukaryota > Viridiplantae > Streptophyta > Pinopsida > Pinales > Pinaceae > Picea > Picea engelmannii. Next base: position 15,834 of record ML861648.1, on the reverse strand, counting down.
GGGAGAGTTTGGGTGGTTTAGCTCTTCTAGTATTTCCTCATCGCATTGGAAACATCGGGAATACAAGGGGTCATGAGGAGTGATCTCGGTGACAGTGTGGTTTCCCCCAGAGGGAGTAATGCTAGGAGATGGTGAGGGTTCACTCGACATAAACCATATATTGAAGTACTGAGGGGTACCCGTGGTGGTTGGGTGGAAAGTGTGCGTAGGGGAATGAGCAGGTGAGTTGGGGGGGTTGCAGGGTAAGTCCTCAGAGACGTCATCGAAGAACCATGGAGGCGTTGGGAGTGCCTCGGGATTGGGAGAAATGACATGAATATCCTCTAGTGACGAGGTAATGTCAATGATTGCCTCTGCAGGTTGGTGAAGCAGGGATAATTGACGTTGCCTGTATTCAAGGATCATAGGACACCGGTATGTAAAATGAGCTAATGAACCACAGAGAGAGCAAGGGAATCTCATACGTTCATTGACTGAACTGGTGACATAGCGGATGTCAGTGATATTTGTTGGCGAGGACTTAGCATGACTGGGGTTGTTCTGGAAGTTCTGGCGCACAGTCGCTAATGTCTACCGAAAGTGTGGCAGTGCTGGGCAATGATTAGTGTAATGGCCATACTCTGAACATATAGCACAAGTGTATTTGGTCCTCAACCCTTTACTACCGGAAGGGTGGGTGATAGTGGTGGTACTAACAGTAGTGGCGGGTGTTGTGGGAGTCTGATTGAGGGGGATTAAATTCCGTAATTCAGGTAGTGATGGACAATTGTTGGTTTGGTGGCCCTCTTTCTCACATAGTGCGCAAGGCGATGGGATGCGTGAAGGAAGTGGAGCGGTGGGCTCCTTCTTCTTTCTCCTGCCCCCAGCTGTAGCCGGGAGTTTAGTGAGTGGGGGGGTGGTGGGGGTAAGGATGGTTATTGTCATGGGGAGGCCTTCCTATGGGGGAAGGGATGGTCTAGGGACCATCTCAGGTGGGTGTAAATACCACACTGGGATTGCTAACACCATATTGGGTAGTGTGACCGTTGCAGCTACCTGAAAAGATTCTATACCTGGTGGAGGGTAAAAGAAGGGAATTTGGGTGAAGGGTTGGGGAACTGTCTCCCAAACGAGACTATGGCCCTGAGGGGATGTGGATTCGTGGACTGTTGGGGTCGACGAGTGCGCATGAGGCTCCGGCGGGAGTGGTTCTGCGACTATTGGGACGTCAGGAATGACTGAAGCCTCCTAAGGAGGACGAGCGTCCTCTGTGTGAGTTCCGTTAGATGAGACGACGCATACCTGGTTAGGAGGATGAAGGAGTGGTGGTGCTCCATGGTACGTCCCTAACAAGGATGGATCTTTGAAAATCCCAGGACCCATCTCGACGAGTGAATATGCGTCTTGGTTGGTGTGGATGAGAGGAATAATGTTATCGAGGTTGGCAGATGAGTTAGGCTCATAATGTGAGACTTGGTCGATGGTCACGATCTTCCCATTGTGGGGGAACATCATTGTCCAAAAGACGGAAGATGCCACTGCCTTCATAGCGTACATGTAGCTACGACCAAACAAGATATTATAATCGAGCGGGGTGTCGATAACTTCGATATCAATGAGAATAGTCTTGCCCCCGAGTTCAATGGGGACATTTTGGAAGAGCCCTTCAGGAGAAGATGGTCGTCCGTCATAAGCTCGTAATTTGATGGCAGAGGGTATGAGTTTCGGGGAACCAAGTTTTTGCGATATTGTTTTGGACATGATGCACGTAGATGCACCTTCATCGATGATACACCGATGAACTGTGATGTTCTGTATTTTCACTGGTATTTGAAAGGCGATCAAGGTGGGAAGACGAGGTTCTACGCTATCAAGATCAAAGGTGATGAGTCGAGTATATGCAGGGTCGACTGCCCCCAAGGTGGAAAGTAGAGATTTCCGCTGCGTAGGACAAGTCTGGCGGACTTCCAAGACTGACATGGCAGTCGGGGATTGCGCTAAGTCGTCGACCAAACTATAGTTATGAGTTGCCCTAGCCTGTCGGTTGTGGACATTCCGACGCAAGGGGATGCGAGGGATGCGAAGTGGTGGTTCGGCGGAAGGGCGAGGGATCACCAACGGGGGTCCTGTTGGTGTAGGGTTTGTCTCTGGGGGGATGGAAAGAGACTCAGCGGGTGCATGATACTGACGGTTACGCGTTTGTAGAAGGATTTCTTCCTCACTAGTGAGGAGAATTGTACGCTCTGCTGGATTGTTGGGGTTGTGGTATTGTCCTACCTGGGGTGGGGGATGTTGTGTGTCATGTTGGGTGTTTATCACACCTTGATGTGGAATAGGATTTTGCATCACGACGAGAGGGGGTTGTTGCACGTATTGTTGCGGTGCCTGCGGAGGGGCAGGTTGTGCAGGTGAATGAGGAGGACTACCCGAGTCTTTCAACCGTTTGAAATCAGCGATCTGGGGGAAATGGTGAGTGTAATGACTGAACTCACCACAAAGGGCACAAGGGAAGATGGTTTTAACATTATTTCACCCTTGGCGTTTATTATTGCCCCCTTGGGGGTTTTGGTTCCCTTGGTTCTGGTTTCCCCTAGTTGGTTGGTGCTTTGGGGGTTGATTCCTGCCTTGACCTGGGTTGTTGTTATTCATGTTCCTTCCTTTCTTCTTGGCATTGTTCGATGGATGGGTTGGATTGGTTGTGTTCAACTGTTCAAAACTTTGGTATTGTTGAGCAGCAGAAGGTTCAACAAAATTTACCCCCGCATGTGGATGTGGGGGAGCCATGGGTTGTGGAGGACCAGGAAATGGGAAGTATGGATTTTGTGGTGGTACCAATCCATAAGGTACATAGGAAGGTGTAGTTTTTTCACTAGTACTATAAGCTGATGTGGAGGGAGTACCACTGTTTGTGGGAATATGTGGATGTATGGGAGGTGCTGGTGGTGGTCCACTGATGGGTGGAGGTATAGCAACAGGATATGGTTGTTGATAAAGAGGTGGGGGGTAATAAGGAGTGCCCCCATATGCTGGTGGGTATTGAGGTGTTCCATACATCGGTGGTGGTTGGGGTTGTGTACCATGGTGTGTGGTGGAACCTATGAGTCCATCTGCTGAGTGAGACATCCCAGGTTTGTCTTGGCCAAATGGCACAGGTTTTGGGAGATCAGGAAGTACTATGTATAAGTACCCTGACTGTGCATAGATGAGTTCATATTGTTGGGCCTTGTTGATGGCTTCCTCTTCCGATTGAGGGAAGGTGGAAGCCACATCCTTTCCAAGGAGAGAGACAAGTGATCTAAGAAACCAGTCGAGACATTGTTGCTTGGTGGTTTCCGCTTTGCACAAACTACGTCGCCTATGCCACTCATGAATGTGGTCAGTGATGTGTGTGGCTGAGGTTTGTTTGAAGTTAGACAGTAGTTCTAGACCATTGTCATGGCGGATTGGTAATTGGAAGAAGGTCAAGAATGCTTTGTCCAATGACTCAAAGGTCTCATGGGACCCTGATTTTTCTTCGACATACCATTTAGCCGATGGGCCAGTGAGTGTGCGTTGGAATAATCGCAGTATGATGGAATCGTCCATAATTCTATTGGAAGAGCACCATAGATGAAAGGTCATGACATGGTTGGTAGGGTCATCCCATGCCTTCCCTTCAAACTTTGGTATGTCTGAAGGGACTTTTGTTGGCATTGCAGGCCATGTGGGATTATGCAATATAGGATCATTGGTGAGTTTGGTGAGATCCGGAATGTTGAGAGAGGCCAAATATGGCATCTGTAGTGGGGGGGGATTAGCTCCAGCCATAGTGTGTTGTGAACCTGACCCTTGATGGGGACTAGGTGGGTTGGTGCTCCCTCCTTGAGAGGAAGTGGGTCTCCCCCTTTCGTTTAAAGGAGAGCGAGTGGACGGGTGACCTTGGGAAGTAGACCCAAGTAATGTAGAACCAAGCAAAGATGATCCTAAGATAGTAGCACTCATAAGAGTGTGTGAAGGAGGTGTCGATGAGCGGGCACGACCAGATACTCCCCCTAAGATAGGAGGGAGGTTGAGCAAACGTCGTGAACGGCGGGGGTTCTGTGGTTCCCCTATGATGGCATACTAGCTGCGGGAATGTGTGCAAAAAGTGGTGAGAAAAATACAGAAACAAGAGCCTTTGCGTTTGAATGTTTACACAATATATATATCCAAATCAAATTGTAATCAGATGTGAATCATACATAAAATGAGAAAGAATCATATATGTGGGTAAGTGGGTTTTGTCTGCATGGGGGAATCCAAAAAGAAAGCAAATGCTCGTGTCCTAGAAGACGTAATGTCCTTCCTCTCAAATAGCACTGGACCTTCCAATAGTACTCAACAGTGGGGTCTGAAGTCACCGGAAGAGAAACTAGTGAAGGATGAAATAATTGGTTATAATGAGGGGTAAAGGGGGCATATCCCGAAAGAGCTGGCGATATTTCCCAATAGCCACACAAAATCCAATCAAGGTGCAATTGCAGCCCACAATCGCCACCTGGGTAGATGTCCTACAGTTGGTCACTAGGTACCTCGGTCAAAGTGTGGCATTTAGATTTTCGGCCTAAGAAATGGGTCACGGGATGGATCATGTCCAAGAGGTGGGTGCCTCAAGGGGGGACGCACAGAACAACCGAACCTCGGCCTTCAACCCTTCACGGGTATCTCCCTGCCTTATGGTGATTGGAACACTTGGCTTGGAGGATTTTCAGTTCCCTATTTGAAAACCACTATGTTTTGACAATGTGAGAACCAGATAACGAGGAGTTATTTGGATGCCTATCCCTGAGATCCTACCTAGACTAAAAAATTTCTTTTGGCACCTCCTGTGGAGGATAACTTAGTGAGTTTTTAGAAATATTTTAGATGTAGTTGTTTTGGGAGGTTGGGGGTGCAAACCAACCTCTTTGATTAAAAATGGGAGTGGATAGTCTCGTCAAGAAAAGATGGGGTATTTTCGGAATCCCTTTGGAGGAAACTTACTTTGACCTCCACGTTTCAAGAAGAAGCTATGTGAGTGATAAGTGACTTTTGTGTGTGAGTGAAAGTGTGCCAATTTTTAGTGAATTAGATGTCACCTTGATGCATGTGAACTTTGCTTGGTCCTTACAAGAGTTTGATTACCTAATTAACTAAGTGCCTTTGGTACAACCTTGCGTAATTCAAAATCCATAGGAAGCTAGCATGTGGACATGTGGGTCCGTTACTATCCTTTAATCCCTATTTGTGATGTAATCTAGAAAAAGCTTGAAACTATCCTAGATTGAACATGTGGGCATGTATGGGCCCGTTACAAACCTTTAAACTTTCCTAGTGTTTTGATCTAAGAAAGAAAAATTTCAAACATTATCCTATCTTTGTAGCATGTGGGCATGTATGGGCCCGTTACAATATTAAGATATGTTTGAAAAAGAAAACTAAAAGGGGTCCCAAGAAGGGTCGTTTTCCTCTCCTAAAGGTTTTTAAACTTTGTTAAGGGAGATGAAATTGTTTAACAATCCTTTTCTGATTCTCAAGGTCGCTTGAAGGCGCAAGAGAAGAGCATACTAAGCGATTGTAATTCAGTTTCTAGTCCCAATGTAAGTTTAGATGTGATTAAAAATGGTTACCACCTTATCTTGCGAGTCAAAACAAGCCATCCATATGGCAAAAAGCAAATAAGGGAAATTGATTTTTATCCTCCTAAGTGCCTATGTGTGTTTGACTAACCCCTTTATATGATGAGGGGACTAAGTGTGGTGCTGCTTTTTAAAACATTCTTGACATCATTTTTAAGAAGGCAAATGGTCTTCCCCACATCCCAACAACTTACAATGTGAAATTCTGCTCAGATGCGCGGCCCCTAGTGCAGACAGAGGTGCACAGAGTGCAGGCGCGCGAAAAGAGTTGAGTCAGAAAGCGCATGTGAGCAGAGAAAGGTTGTTACTTAAGCGCATGCACGCCCGACGCGCGTCTGTGGGGTAGAATACCCACCCACTTGTGACAAGCGGCCGAGAAAGAAAAATCCGGGTGGATTTCTCTCAATTCTCCTTTGAATTGGATGGTTGGCAGGTGGGCCTAGGCCGGTTGTGCACCTGCAAGTTAAACAAACTAAAAGAAGAGAAAAATAAACTCAAATGAGGTAGGAATTTGATACCTTTCCCCAGTGGAGTCACCAATCTGTTGCACCCTTTTCATCACCTTGGTGAGCAAATAAGAGGTGCTTGCATGCCCAGTTGGGTCTTGCTGAGCATGACAGCTGTAGAGGAAAGAGTTAGAGAAAGAAAAATAAAACTATAAGCAAGAATTAAACTAATACAAACTAAAATCATAAGCATAGGAACATAGAGATAACAAACACAAAAGGACCAATGTCACCAATGTTTTTAGCCTGATCTATTGATGAAATCAGAGCACCAAGAAGAAAGGGGACTATGAGTCCCTTCTTCCTCCAAGGGAAGGCTCTTGAACCCTCACAAGCTTGCTCTCCTTACAACAAAGAAAATGAAAATAGTGGTGAAAGAACTCTTTGCAAATCCACTCAATGGAGAGGTGGATTGCTCAATGAAATGGTGCCAATGTGTTCTTGTCAAGGATGGAGTCCTTAAAACAATCTAGGCATCATAACATTACTTAGAATTCCTTGAGAAAATGAGGTGCATTCATGGCTTTTTATAGCATTGCATTGGGTTATTGTGTAACTCCTTTGTAGTGTGAAAAGAGGCCATTTAGTGCATTATTAGGTCTTTGACCAGCCCACCATTCGGATCCAGCCTGGATTTGGAGGTCAAATCAGCTTGGGAGCTGAATTATAAGTGGTTGGGAGGCTGACCATATTCATAAATGCGTCGTTTAGCAAGTGCGTGGATTTTTGCGCTAACGGGTGCGCATCGTGCGCCTATGCGTGCTTGCTACGTTCTTGTTTCGCGCATGTGCGCGCGCGCCCAACTTTTGTAAAGTGCTCTTCAATTTTGCACTACTTTGTATAGTTTTTGACCTTTTTTGAATGCTTTGATATTAATTCAAGGCCATGAATGACTTTATTTATTTTTGACGATGCTGAGTTCTTGTAACCATTTGCGAACGAAATTTCAGTGATAACAGAGTTGAAGATGGATCCATTGAAGGTGAAAGCAATCAAAGAACGGTCATCGCCAAGGAGTATGTTCAAGGTAAGGAGCTTCCATGAATTAGCAAGATTCTATAGGAAGTTCATCAAAGACTTCAGTGGAATTTGTGCGTCAATGATGGATACGGTGAAGAAGAAGCATAAGTCCTTTAAATGGACGGAGGAGGCCGAGAATAGCTTCAATATACTGAATGAGAAAATAACAGATTGACCAATTCTGGTCTTGCCAAATTTCGAAAAGACATTTCAGGTGAGATGTGATGCAAGTGGAGTTGCAATAGGAGCGGTTTTGAGTCAGGATAACAGACTTGTTGCCTATTTTAGTGAGAAGTTGAATGAGACCAAGAGAAAATACTCCACGTCTGATAAGGAGTTTTATGCCATAATTCAAGCCTTGAAGAAGTGGAGACATTACCTTGTCCCACAAGAATTTGTCTTGTATAGCGATAACCAAGATTTACAATTCATAACCAGGCAAGAAAAATTGAATCACAGGCATGCAAAATGGGTTGAGTTTATGTAAAAATTTTCTTTTGTCATAAAACAGATTGTTGGGAATGCTAATAAACTTTTTGATGCATTAAGTGATCAGGGGATCAAATTTTGCTCAATTTTCAAAGTGCTCGGAATGCGACGAAAACAGTGCCATTGCGTCTGTCTCGTCTTCCTGATTCCGGCGGTATATTTACTTTCTCAAACGGAGTCCGTATGGAGAAGATATCGCAATCTGTTCGCCAAGGCAAACAGGCAAAATTTTGGATGCTAACTGTACCTATCCATACAGTCCGTACAGTGATGTGGCAGGGTCGTACCATCCATACGGTGATGTGGCGGGTGGATGAAGTGGTGCGTTTTCATTGGTTGATGTTGGCGAGTAGCATGTTGACACGTGTCCAGTTGATGGCAAATGATATGAGGACACATGGCCCAATCCATGGGCGCCACGTGTCCCCCTCATTGGTTAGTTATATGTAAAAGTTTATTGGGAGTCCGTGGGGTTCGACCCCCGGACCTCCCCTCTATGTAATGACTTCATAACTCTCCGCTAGCCAAAGTGCCTCCCTTTGTTCCTTGTTAGCTATGCCATAAAACCTATATTTAACATTGATATTTGTTTGGAAGGAAAAGGGGGTCGGGCCGGGGCTTAGCCCCGACCCGTGGACACATTGTATTACATATGACCCATATATACTTTAGGCTGAATCTTTTGGCGTGCACGCATTGCATTGTATTACATTGCATTGTATTGCAATGTATTGCAATATATATTGCATTGTCTATATATATATATGACCGTGTGTTAAGTGTTGGCGCAGGGTTTGAAACCGCGACCCGTGTGTTAAGTGTTGGCGCGGGACCCAAATGGTTGTTGCACGGTTTTCAAATGGTTTAACCACCTTTTTTCCCAGCGCGAGGTCACATGGCCATATGCCCAGGTGCCGAGGCGGTTAGGGGCTGGAGGCACCTTAATCGTCCTACGGTTTGCACCGTTGGCACAGTTGCGCCCGGTGCTGGGTTTTTACGCTTAAAAGAGCGTGTGAGCCAGGTTCACTCAAAAGGGGAGTGCGAATTGTAGAACCCGAGACAGCAAGCTTGGAGAAGGAGACTTCCAGGAGGCCTATCTTTCTCATTTTTCGACCGATTGAGGTGCCAAAAGAGCCCAGACAGGGGTTTTGGGATGCTGGGAAGCCATTAGAGTGGTCGGTTTGTCAGTTTGAGCATTGTAAGACATGTTTTTGAGAAAATTTTGAGCAATTAATAATAATGATCCATTGGAAGTTGGACCAGGAGATGTAGCCCATAAGAGGGGTGAACTCCTTTATCAATTGTTGTGCACATGTGTTTATGTTCAATGTTTATGCTGTTGTCTATGTGTATTTTGCATGAGTAA
>ML861647.1:17050-42432 GCA_009831015.1 Picea engelmannii | reverse complement strand
GGCTCAAATAGTGGTAAAGTGAAAATGATATGGTAAAAAGAGTTTTACTCCTTTATATTTACTTTTACCATGTTATTTGAATTTTTTATAATTATTTATTTATTGAAACCTAAACCCTAATGCCCTTTTGAGTGTAACTTTTGCAGGCGTAATGACTTCGATGTTCATATACAGGGATGCGGACATAATTTTTCTGTTTTCATCTCATATTTTGATTGTTTTTTATGGTTTTTGTATAAAACCTCGAGCTTTATATGAACATGAGAACGCAATCGAGCATACTTTTATCACTTTTTTGGGCTCAACAAGGTTATACAAAAAAGGAACCCCCCTGGAGTCCTCTTTAAGCTCTTTTCAAACTCTCTAAACATGAAAAGATAGCCGAGCGACCTTGCTATTTTCACGCTCGATAAATTATTTGAAGAAAACGTTTGGTGAGCAATAATTTATCTCTTTTTCGGTCTCATCAGACTAGTTTATGAAAAAAGAACTGAGAGAGTTCTCTTTTAAGTGTTTTTCCAAACTCTATAATCATGAAAAACCTTCGAGTTTTCTATCTTTGGACTCGTTAAACAAACATCGACAGACCCGTAATGGGACCGAACCACTCCTTCTTAGGGTTCGTTAAACATACTTCGAAGGACTTATCCGAAGGATAAGCTTATATCAACAAGCATATGTTATCCTACTCAAGCTTGCGTAAAAATAAAGAGGTACTCGCCAGAAATGGTGGGGGAAAATTTGGGAAAGGGATATGTTTTCATCTTCATATTAATTGGCAGTAAGAGTCTCTCTTGAACATGACACCCCCTATTCATTATATTTGAAGCCGGTTTGGGAAATCCAATTGTCTCTCATTCGATTGGTTACAAGTTCATTCCCTGTGTCGTCTTTGAGTCAATGCTGCCAAATCATTGGTCATGTTGTTCATATGTTCAAGAGAAGTTCATCTGAAACCTCTATTGAGTCGTCCATCTGCAGTTGTCCATTCTCTCTGTGTTGGCCTTCCCTGTGTCCAATCCAACTTACATCATACTCTGTTTCACCTTCAAAATCTATTACTCATTTCGTTTCATTGATGGGGGATACATCAAGGCCCTCCTGTGATGAGTTTTGTTCCGTCGACTTCAGCTCATTATCCGGAATCAAGACTTAGAAATTATTTGGTACCTTGGAACTTGCTTGCCTCAATGGTAGGTTTCCTCGCTTTCGACAGTGGGTTTACATCATTGACCCCTGATCGAAATATTTTGTTGGATGTTCGACTTCAACTCATTCATTCACATTCGAAGGATTGTACTAGAGTACATTGGGATTCATTGACATCAATGGTGATTTCCCTCGCACTTGTTAACGGTTTCATCAATGACTGGTAATCAAGTGGTTTCTACCATGTTCGACTTCAACACATGTAATCACATGGTTAAATTTGTACTTTTGAGTGACGAGAGTGAAGACCCTGGATATCATCTCTTTGTCCAGGTTGCGATGGAATATGTATAATTTGCGACACATAGATCCACTTTGTATGTCTCGTGGCTATGTCGTCTTAATTTAAATTTTCTCGCATAGATCCACAGTGTATTCCTGGTGGCTATGCTATATTTTGACGGCATGGATCCACAGTGTATGATTGGTGGTCATGACCCATGTCTACAATGCCATCAGTCTGTGATCTGAGTATGGGAATGCCTACCTCAGAATTAATATTTATGATATTCTACAGATGCTTCGTTGTTTGCAGGTTTCCGATTAGGTGCACTCTTGGTTGCCGACACACACATGTAGCTTACAAAGTCTTTCAGCTATCACTGATTCCAGCCTCATACTTTGGGGGGCATTCTGTTACCCATGATTTTGGTCATCATGATGGTGCATTGATGATGGTGAACTCAGGCTCCTCATAAGAACTTTCTCCTGAGAAAAGTTACATTCATCTCTTCCCAGAAAACTTACTTTTGAAGAGGGTTCGCAGGTTGCTAGTATACCAGGGTGCGAGAATGACCCATTCTCGCAGGCTGCCTTAATCTAGGGTGCGAACTTCTCGCACTGTGCTATATAGCTAGGGTGTGAACTTTTTCTAAGGCATGGAAAAAGATGAATTCTCAATGGTTCTAGAAGGGAATCTTCTAGAAAAATGGGTTGGCATTCGAATGGTTATCCTTGTACTGGATTCCCTGATATTGTGGGATCATTCTTATCCAAGTAACCATCTCATTCTCTCATATATATTGAGGGAATTCTCATGGAAAAGGTTAAGCAAGATTCATTGGAGAATTGGTGAAAGAATTGTGTGAAGGACCTAGCTTGAACAAGAGCTTGGAAACTCTAGCAAGTCTATCAAGAGGATTAGATCTTCTTCATACAAGGATTGAGCAAGTGTGTGTGTTGGAGCCAAGAGCCACTGAAAGGGATCTTGCGACATCAAGGCGATCAGGTTGTAATGTTCTACTTTCAATTAATATGATACAGTGGCATGTCCCTTTCCCATAAAGTTATTCTCACTTTATTGTGTAATTCCTTGATCATACACATAAGTTGACAATTGAATATATTGTGATATATTCACTTTGGTTTGTTTGTATTGTCTTGGTCTTGACTTCACGAGAGCACCGGAGCAAAGTGGGAGCAACAGAGACCCTAGGAAGCGATACGAAGGTATGTTACTTGTTCCTCCCTATTATCTAATTCAATGGTCATAACTTAGGGAAAGAGTCATGTCCTGTCCTATTTTGTTCTAGATCCAGGTGGATCTAGGGAGATCTGTTAGTGTCCGCACCTACTGATTAGTCTGATAACAAAATTGGTGACTCCACTGGGGATAATGACAACGGTCGACGGGGTCGATATCTGTTGGTAGTTCTCAATGGTATGTTGCTCCAGAAAGAGGATGGAACGATGATGTTCATCGTCCCAAGGGGTGTCCTCCATGACAGACATGATCATCTCGTCAGTGGGAAAAATGAAACGAAAAGGATCGAGAGACAACTCACCAAGAGAGGGGGTAGAAGGTGTTGCCGATTGAATGGCCTGATAGGCAGACTCAACCGGACTTAACCACATTTCATCACCGTAACAAAGATGATCTCCAGGGTCAGGTACTATCCAAGGGTCGTGAGATGCAGGAAGTTCATGAATTGAGGTGGAGATCATGTTGATTGAAGAAACGGATGAGTGTGGAACATCGGGCGATGGAATGGGGAAAGTACCCATTAATTAAGAATCCTTGAGAAGGCCTACACTGACGTTCTCATAACCCGGTGGGTTTTTAGCGATGAACGGTATGTTGTCAGTACGGGTATTGGAATTAAAGAAGGCTCTCTGTTACACATTATTTTCGTCATCCCTATGATCTTTAATGATGTAAACCTATCTATTGTCTTCAGAGGGGTCATTGGCCTAAGTTCCTGAAGAAAGAAGGGAGAAGAACTTTTTCTAAGAAAAGAAGTTTCATTTTCCTTTATAAAAACCCTGTAAAAAAGGAAGTTCGCCAGTTTCTATATAGGTAGGGTGAGAGAATGCTTGATTCTGATAGGTTGCACCATATCTGGGTTGTGAGAGGTTCGCAGGTTGCTCTATAGGTAGGGTGTGAGAATGCCTACACGTGGGAAAAACAAGCATTTTCTCGAATCTTCTAGAAGGAGAAACTTACATGGTGAGGTGGCATCCGAATGGTTTGGATCTTACTTGATTTCATGATTTAGTGGGATCATCCTAACCTCCTCACCTTATCCTCTTCAACTTATAAAAGGAGAGGATTTCTCATGGAGAAAGTTAGCTTTGGTTAGCTTGGAGATTTTAGCTTGGTTAGAGTGGTTTTGAGTGTTGCCTTTGTCAAGATAGATTGTGAATACTATCAGATCTATGCTCTGAGAATTCTTGGAGTGAAAGTGTGTGGGAAACAAAGGACAGTTGGAAGGGACCTTACGACATCAAGGCCATGGATCATCATGGTATGAGCATTGGAACGGAGCTAGGATGGCGATGGAGAGAGGAAGCGACATTTAAACGGTATGTCACTCATCCCTCTTTAGTTAGTAAATTCAATGTCTAAAACTTAAGGAAAGCGTCATGTTCTGGTGTGTTTTTTTCTAGATCTAGGTGGATCTAGGGAGATCAGTTAGTGTCCGCACCTACCGATTAGTCTGATAACAATAGTGAGTTAGTCATTCATGGATTTGGGTCTCTGACCTATGGTGGTAGACTTCCCACTCCACGGTTCACGAGGACTTTTTGGTCTTCTGCTTAGAAATGTGGAGCCACCTCTTTATAGGTGTTGTTTTTATACCACTGGTTTGCCAGAGTCAGTGCGTGAGACTTTTATGGACTTGAACGATCCCGCAAGGGGAGAACTTGTGCATAGGATATTCATGGATAATTTTCCCGACCATACCAACCAAGGAACCCCTTCACAAGGGGATTCTTGTGCTTTTCCCTTCTTCGGAAATGTTGGTGTCCCTTTGATGGCCACTTTGTACATTCCTGGGTTGAATGTGGGATTACCGGTTTGGTCGGGTACCATTCCAAATGTCCCAAATGCTCTGGACGCTTCTTAGTTACGCACCTTAAGTCATGAGCACCCTGTTGATATTTCTTCGTCAGCAAAGTCTTCTTCTCTTCCTTCTCCCACCTCTGGTGAAAGTACAGTTACTAGTAATCGAACTTCTAAACGAAATAGAAAGAGGAAGAATAGGAAGAAGAAATCACCAACCTCTACGAGTCATGTTGGAGATAGGTCAACAACCACTGCAAGTCACATTGAAGACCAACACCCAGCCTCTGCAAGTCATGCTGGAGGCACACACCCACCCTCTGCAAGTCATGTTGGGGGCACACACCCACCCTCTGCAAGTCATGCTAGGGGAAAGAGTCCAGTCACTGCTAGTCATACTAGTAATAGGTCTATATCCTCTGCAAGTCAAGTTATCGACCCATCACCAGCCTCTGCAAGTCATGTTGGAGATGTGCAACCAACCACTGCTAGTCATGCTGGGGGCATTAATGCTATTGAGAAACCTAGACAGATAGGACGTAAGCCTAAGTTCCCTTGTAAGCTTTGCAAGGGAGATCACCTTACTCATTTGTGCTCTGGCATTCAAGAGGTACAAAGATTGTGGTCCCTATCTGCAAGCTCTTCTGATTCTGAGTCTTTTGAGGTTTCCTCGAAGTCTATTCATCCATTGGTTGAGAAAGTGGTCATGCCGATGCAGTCATCGACTGATCCCACTCCTCTTCTAGGGGGTGAGGTGCCTTTAGACCATGTAGTATCTCAGCCTATTGAGCCATTGGTTGAGAAAGTGGTCATGTTGATGCAGTCATCGGATGATCCCACTCTTCTTTTGGGGAGTGACGTGTCTACCAACTATGTTTTTAGCATTTCTGGTTCAATACTTTCAGAACAAGGTGGCATTATGCTCATTCCTTTCACACCCCCTCCAAGCCCTAGGATGGTTTCCTTTGATTGGAATGACCTTGTTGAGCCTCATCTTCCTTCTACCACACCTTTTAAAATAACGGTTGAAGTTAATTCAACAAACATTTATCAATGTATTGTGGATGAGGGAGCCTCTACAAGTATTTTATCCTCTTCGGTTTGGAAAGTCTTGGGATCTCCCAATCTTGTGTCTGCTTCGCATGAGCTATTGGATTTTGACAGACGTCCTAGTGAATATTTGGGGGTTCTTCCTCAATTACCTATATCTTTAGGTGGGAAGACTGTCCTTGTTGATGTTATAGTGGTGCAAGGCCCATTTCATACTTGAGTCGTAGCCCCCAACGGGTCTTCTTTTAATCCCTTTTCAAACCCTCTAAACATGAAAATATTGTCGAGCGATCTTGTGGCCTTTCACACTCGTTAAACTGAAATTTGAAGTCACGTCTATCCAGTGGTAGTTTAGCCCTTTTTTGGTCCAGACGGTCAACTGTACGAACAAAGGTATACTCTAAGGAACTTCAGTTCTCTAGAAGACTACCCTCAGGTATCATTTTAACCCTTTTTTGGGAATGAGGGACTAAATGTACGAAAAGGAACCCCCACAGAGTCCATAGTTAAGCTCTTTTCAGACTCCCTAAAATTGAAAAGATCATCGAGTGACCTTATTTTTTCACACTCGTTAAAATGGTCCAGAAGAACATTCCTGACGGAGTCCATAGTTAATCTTTTTTCAGACTCCTTAAAAGTGAAAAAATGGCTGAGTGATCTTGTCTGTATCACACTCATTAAAATGGCTTTGAATAGACGTCTTGTTGGTGCTAGTTTACCCCTTTTTCGAACCAACTAGACTACCTTCAAAAAAGGTACCCTAGTGGAGTCTCCTTTTATGTTTTTTCAAACTATCTAAATATGAAAAAATGTCGAGATTAACTTCTCTGGGATCGTTAAACTCACATCGAAGGACGTTACCATTGTGTGTTTTACTAATCGCATTTGCATACCCACGTCTTTGGCCTAATGCCGGCTCCATGTTGCTCTCAACTGAAACATCTAAAGCATGCCTTATACGCAAGCCCTGCAGCACTTTGCCTCTACGTCTTGGAACCTTTGGCCCCTGGAGGATTTTTCCCGAGTGTCCTTACTTTGAACATCATTCTTGTCCCTACGCCTTGAACTTGTACGTTTGCAACACTCGTTCCTCCTTTGTAACGTAACATTCTTTTATTCTTTTTCCAAAATTATTGAAAAAGACAAAAAAATCAAATCTACCCCAAAAAGAGGAAGAGAAAAGTATTTTCTTTATTGGAAGCATAATGAGTCTCCCTTGGATAAAGCACATATGTCTGTTTGATCATCAAACTCTGCGATTTAATATGACCTTAGGAAGTTGTTCTCTCTACATAGAGTTGTGTCATCCTCCATTTGGTTATTCTTCCAAATATATGGAGAGTTTGCGTTGCCTCCTGCCTCATAAACTTATGTTAATGCCATGTTGCCTGAGTCTCATCATTTGCCGTGCTATTGTCCAAGGGAAGTTTTTACCAAGCCTGAGTCGGCCCCTCTGCATTTTGTCTCTTGCCCTCATGCCTGACCATCCTGAACGTCCAATCCAGTCTTTGTTCAAAATAAATGAAGCCTTCAGTCTGATCATCAAGATTCTCTAGTCCATGACCGGCGATCCGCCAAAGACCTCTGGGTAGTGAAGTCGTACACTCATATTACACTCCTACCCAAGTTTTGAATATTTTGAAGTTGTTGCTCGAGCTTTGAAGATCTCATCTCCAACCATTATGCCTCATCATCTTCTAGAAGATGGATACTCTACACGTATATATTTTTGATTTCGAGATGTAGCTCTGTTGTGTATTGCTTGCGACTACACTTTATATAGTTATATGACATGGATCTACAGTGTATTTGATTGGTAGCCATGATTTTATTTTATCCTGAGCATGGGTATGCCCGCCTCGGTGAGACCATGATTATTTTGTAGACGACACCTCCCGATTTTTGGTCCCTGGGCTCACTTGTTCGACACATCGGTGAAGCTTGTTAATGTATTTCGGCCATCAGATGCTCTTTTGACCTCACACATTAGGGGGCATCTGTTATAACCCTAATTTTCACCAGACATGCTTACATGGCATCAGGCCATCTCAGATTCCTTCTTTGCCAACACATTGTTGAACAACTCTTCTTAAAAAACCCTTTTATAAAGGCCCACACACTCTTCTACATTACTACACATGTGTACACGCTAGCTGACCCAAGACAGCCTGCATGTACCTACAAAATCACGAAAAAAGGAAAGTTGTTGACGGAACACATAGCTTTGGGTAAGTTAACTAAACCTTTCGGCCATGCATGGCCGGAAATTTGACCAAATACCTAGCTTCTTCTAGCCTATAAAAGAAGGGTTAGGGGTCCCATTTGGAGGAGGAGAATCATAGTAAAGAAACTATAATCGATTGAGCATTCCCTTTGTCCCAACCTTTAGCCATCCTTGTGCAAAGAGAAGTATAGAGCAAAGAAGTTGGAGGACAGTTGAAGAGGATCCTAGGACCAAGTTCATGGAGCAATGGTCGGCTTCATCATTGTAAGTTTCTTTAGTGAAGTTAATAATAAAGAAGTACTTTTCTCGTCCCACCATATGAGGTTTTCATGGTTTATTGCGTACATGTTGATTAAATCTCTAACCCATTAATCTATAGATCAAATGCATGTGGAGTTCTTTGTTTGTCTTGTGTGAATGCAGGTCAGCCTTGGGAGGAGAGCCGCAGTCAAAGAGTGACCAAGTGTGAAGAAGGATCGATATCAAACGCCCGTAATAAGGTATGCTCACTTGATCTTCTTAACTATGTATTTGCTTAAGAATAATGGGGATTAGGTCCGGGATGACGGTAGAAAGTAGGAATCTTTAGTTCTTTTCTGCATGCATGATAAAACCCTAAGTGCTAGTTCGTAGAGGGATTTATGGCATTTCACGCTCATTAAACTGAAATTTGAAGTCACGTCTATCCGGTGGTAGTTTACCCCTTTTTCGGTCCAGACGATCAACTATACGAACAAAGGTATACTATAAGGAACTTCAGGTCTCTAGAAGAATACTCTCAGGTATCATTTTAACCCTTTTTCGGGCCTGAGGGACTAAATGTACGAAAAGGAACCCCCACGGAGTTCATAGTTAATCTCTTTTCAAACTCCCTAAAATTGAAAACATCAATGAGTGACATTATTCTTTCACACTCGTTAAAATGGTCCAGAAGAACATTCCTGACAGAGTCCATAGTTAATCTTTTTTCACACTCCTTAAAAATGAAAAAATGGCCAAGTGATATTGTCTATATCACACTCATTAAAATGGCTTTGAATAGACGTCTTGTCGATGCTAGTTTACCCCTTTTTCGAACCGACTAGACTACCTTCGAAAAAGGTACCCCAGTGGAGTCTCCTTTTACGTTTTTTCACTCTCTAAATATGAAAACCCGCCGATCTTACCTTCTCTAGGCTCATTAAACTCACATCGAAGGATGTTACCATTGTGTGTTTTATTAATCAAATTTGCATACCCGTGTCTTTGGCCTAATTCCAGCTCCATGTTTCTCTCAACTGAACCATCTAAAGCATGCCTTATATGCAAGCCCTGTAGCACTTTTCCTCTGCATCTTGACACCTTTGGCCCCTGGAGGATTTTTCCCGAGTGTCCTTACTTTGAACATCAGTCTTGTCCCTGCGCCTTGAACTTGTATGTTTGCAACATTCGTTCCTCCTTTGTAACGTAACATTCTTTTATTCTTTTTCCAAAATTATTGAAAAGGACAAAAAAAATCAAATATACACCAAAAAGAGGAAGGGAAAAGTATTTTCTTTATTGTCAACATAATGATTTGCCCTTGGATAAAGCACATATGTCCATTTGTTCGTCAAACTATGGGATTTAATACAACCTTAGGAAGTTGTTCTCGCTACATAGAGATGTGTCCTCCTCCGTTTGGTTATTCTTCCAAACATATGGAGATTTTGCGTTGCCTCCTGCAACGTAAACTTATGTTAATGTCATGTTGTCTGAGTCTCATCATTTTTCATTCTATTGTCCAAGGGAAGTTTTTACCAAGCCTGAGTCGGCCCCTCTGCAGTTTGTATCTTGCCCTCATACCCGACCATCCTGAATGTCCAATCAAGTCTTTGTTCAAAATCAATGAATCTTTCAGTCTGATCATCAAGATTCTCTATTCCATGACCGACGAGCCATCGAAGACCTCTGGGTAGTGAATTCATACACTCATATTACACTCCTACCTGAGTTTTGAAGATCTTGAAGTTGTTGCTTGAGCTCTGAATACCTCATTTTCATCCATTAGGCCTTATCAGCTTCTAATAAGATGGATACTTTACATGTATATCTTTTTGATTTCAATATGTATATCCGTTGTGTATTTCTCACGACTACACTTTATATAGTTATATGACATGGATCTACAGTGTATTTGATTGGTAGCCATGATTTTATTTTATCCCGGGCATGGGTATGCCTGCCTCGGTGAGACAATTATTATTTTGCAGATGACACCTCCCAATTTCTGGTCCCTGGGCTCACTTGTTTGACACATCGGTGAAGATTGTTAATGTATTTCGACCATCATATGCTCTTCTGACCTCACACATTAGGGGGCATATTTTATAACCCTAGTTTGCACCAGACATGCTTACCTGGCATCAGGCCATCTCAGATTCCTTCTTTGCCAAAACATTGTTGAACAACTCTTGTTAAAAACCCCTTTTATAAAGGTCCATGCACTCTGCTACATTACTGCATGTGTGTACACGCTAGCTGACTCAAGACAGCCCATGTGTACCTACAAAAGCACGGAAAAAGGAAAGTTGTTGATGGAACATACAGCTTTGGGTAAGTTAACTAAACCTTTCGGCCATGCATGGCCAGAAATTTGACTAAATACCTAGCTTCTTCTAGCCTATAAAATAAGGGTTAGGGGTCCCATTTGGAAGAGGAGAATCATAGTAAAGAAACTACACCCAATTGCGCATTCCCTTTGTCCCAACCTTTAGCCATCCTTGTGAAAAGAGAAGTATAGAGCAAAGAAGTTGGAGGAAAGTTGAAGAGGATCCCAGGACCAGGTTCATGGAGCAGTGGTCGGCTTCATCATTGTAAGTTGATTTAGTGAAGTTAATAATAAAGAAGTACTTTTACCGTCCCACCATATGAGGTTTTCATGGTTTATTGCATACATGTTGATTAAATCTCTAACCCATTAATCTGTAGATCAAATGCATGTGGAGTTCTTTGTTTGTCTTTTGTGAACATAGGTCAGCCTTGGGAGGAGAGCTGCAGTCAAAGAGAGACCAAGCATGAAGAAGGATCGATATCAAACACCTGAAATAAGGTATGCTCACTTGATCTTCTTAACTACGTATTTTATTGAGAATAATGGGGATTAGGTTCAGGATGATGGTAGAAAGTAGGATTCTTTAGGTCTTTTTTGCATGCATGATAAAACCCTAAGTGCTAGTTCATAGAGGGATTTCCCACTCACAACAAGTAGGGTGAAGAATGTTCTTGATGAAACCCAAGGTTTGATGTTAATTTGTTCATCATTTGGTTATGAAAGGACTACCATGGTCAGTGACAATCTCTCTCAGGACACCGAACCTTGGAATTATCTGGTTGAACAAAAAGAGAGCTACAGTCTCTCCATCATATTTAAACATTGGCATAGCTTTGACCCACTTCATGAAGTAGTCTATGGATACAATGATATAACGGTGCCCCCTTGTTGAAGGAGTGTTGCATGTAGTGTAATCAATCCCCCACTTGGTGAAGGGACCAACTGTGATGACAAGAAACATCTTAGCGGGATGTGCCCTCATCTTCCGAGAGAAGATCTGACATGGGTGGGACTTCTTGACCGATTCGATACAATCTTTGATTAGTGTCAGCCAGAAGTAACCAGCTCGTAAAATCTTTTGGGTTGTTGCCAACCCAGACAAATGACTTCCACATGCTCCAGTATGGAAATCGTTAAGCATGATTTTCTCTTCTTCATGAGTGAGGCATCGACGAAGAATGAAATATACACCTCGACGATAGAGAGTATCCTCAAGGATGAGATAGTTATTGGCCTGATGACGTAACAGTGACGTTCATCACTAGAATCAGAGGCGGGGCACTTCAAATTCCAGAGATAGACTAGAATATCTCCATACCAGTGGTCCCAAGATGCTATCAAAAACATATCTCCTTGAATAGGAAATTCTTCGGGCATAACATCACCTGACTCGACCGGAAGTTCCGAGATAAGTTCCACAAAGACCAGTGACTTTTTGGATTTTGCCGAAACGAAATCTAAGTCAAATTCCTGGAGGATGACTATCCATCTACTGATATTTCCGTCGATTACCTGTGGTGTCAACACATATTGAAACGGATTCACAACAGCAATGACGGTGGTCTTGCGAAACAAAATATAATGACGGAACCGTTGGATAGCATGGATTGTTGCCAACACAAGTTTTTCGATATGAGAATAATTGAGTTTCGATCCCACGAGGCCTCAGCTTAGGTAATAGATCACATATTCTGAGAGAAAATCATCTTCCTAAACTAAGACCATGCTGATGATTGACTCTGCTGCAGCCAAGTATAATAAGAAATCTTTGTTATAATTGGGTGGCCAAAGCAGAGGGGCAGTTGTGAGGGCATGTTTCAATGCTTCGAAGGAGCATTGAGCAGCATCATCCCAATGAAAAGGAACATCTTTCTTCAGTAAGCGCATAAATCCCTTTGTGATCTTAGCATAATTTGCGATGAAACACCTCAAAAAGTTTGCTTTTCCTTGTAGACTTTCAAGCTGAAGGATTGTACGTGAGGAAGGCAACTGAACTATTGCCTCAACCTTGATAGGATCGACCATGATACTTGTTTTTGACACTATGAAACCTAACAAACGGAATGACGTCACGCAAAAAATGCATTTGTTGGGATTCAAGCGAATCTGGAAGTAGAGACATCGCTCAAAGATAAGTCGGAGGTGTGTGGGATGATCAACTCTCTTACGAAAGCGTGATGCTAAATCATCTAAATAGGCTTCGACTATATGCTTGAGATCATGGAAAGCAAAAGACATGGCCCGCTGGAAGGTAGCTCCAGCATTTTTGAGACCAAAAGGCATCTTACGATAGATGCAAGATACCAGATATATAAAATATGCAGAACATAAATAAAATGCTAGAAATGGCAGAATAACAGTAAAATATCCAGCATAATCTTCACAATAACACAGAAATGATATAAGAATAGCAATAGAAATAACACTTTGATTTAGAAAGAAATGTTCACAGGCCTCTTCGAGGGGGAAAACTCCAATCGAGCAGTGCTCTGTTACAATAATCTCCAAGCTATGGTTTTCATACCCTCGACCCTTATTTATACTAAATTAAGAGAAGCATCTAGAGGAAGATCCTTCTAGAAGCGGAAGCTTCATTAGGTCTTATTACATCTGCCTTATTCTATTCTATTGAAAGTCCTTATTAATATTGACCTTTATTACATCCGAATACATTGATCTACCTATGTGCGGGTTAGGACCTTAACATGTCCACCCCCTTAAAATCAGCCTTGTCCTCAAGGCTTGAGATGTGGAAACTGCTGCAGAATGGTAGTTGGTTCCCAAGTGGCATCTATTGGAGTCATATCTTTCCATTATACTAGCACTTCCTTGATGGTTCTCTAATGCGGGCGACGCTCACGCTGGTCCAAAACTGCTTCTGGTTGTAGCCAAATGGATCCTTCTTCAGCTAACTCTGGAAGGTTGGTTTGAATTTGGCACCTGGTTCCAATCACCTTCTTCAAGCATGAAACATGAAAAACAGGATGTAGCTTCGACTGAATGGGCAGAGATAACTGATATGTGACTTGTCCCACACGCTTGAGAACTGTGTAAGGGCCATAAAATTTGGGTGCTAGCTTCTGACAATGCTCGACCTTGAGGGAAGTTTGCTTATATGGTTGCAGTCGCAGAAACACCTGATCCCCTTCTGCAAATTGACGTTCAGAGCGACCTTGATCTTCTTGTTGCTTCATTCTATTATGTGCCATGACCAAGTTATCTTTAAGGGTACGAAGGATATCCTCTTGAACTTTAATTTTTTGGTCAACCTCTTGGACCTTCGAGGTATTCGATAAGTATGAGAGAACTGAAGGTGGATTCTGTCCATATACCGCTTCAAAAGGAGTCATGCGAGTGGTTTTATGGTATGTAGTGTTGTACCACCATTCAGCGAGGGGTAACCATTGAGCCCATTGGTCTTGTTTTTCAGAGGCAAAGCACCTCAGATATGTTTCCAAACATTTTTTGACAACTTCCGTTTGACCATCCATCTGGGGATGATAAGCTGAGCTGAGATGCAATTGTGTGCCTTGTAGCTTAAACAGTTCTTTCCAAAAATTTCTTGTGAAAGTTGGGTCTCGATCAGAAACAATAGAGTGCGGCATGCCATGAAGATTGAAGACCTGATCCATGAAAATTTGAGCCACCGTGGATGCAGTAAATGGGTGGTGAAGAGCGCAAAAATGAGCATACTTGGAAAGGCGATCCACCACCACCATTATGACTGATTTATTCCCCAATTTGGGTAAGCCTATAATAAATTCCATAGAGATATCCTTCCAAATAGCAGGGGGAATCGGAAGTGGTTGGAGAGTGCCTGGAGATTTGACTGTTTCTCCCTTGTTGCGTTGACACACCTCACATTCAGCGACAAATTTACGGATGTCCTATTTCATACCATCCCAGAAAAAAGAATGTTTGACTCGGTCATATGTTTTGGTGAACCCTGAGTGCCCCACTATGGGTGTAGCATGAAGCTTAGAAAGCATCGTGGATTTGAGCTTGGATTGTTTACTTAAATACAAGTGGCCTTTGTATCGAATCTCATCCTAGAGCCAGGAGCACCCTAGGGGAGCCAGAGCCTTGTTCTGCAGTTGTTGGATCAGATGCAAACTTTTGGGATCTTGAAGCCATTCCTGGCACACAGCTTGGAGCCAATCGGGTACAATTAAGGAAAGAGAAAAAAGGGATCCTTCATCTTCATATCTCCGGAACAATGCATCCGCCACGACATTGTCTTTCCCCTTCTTGTAAATGATCTCATAATCATATCCAAAGAGCTTAGTCACCCATTTTTGTTGTTCCTGGGAGGAAATGCATTGTCCCAGAAAGTACTTGACGCTTTGATGGTCAATATTAATTTGGAAGCATTTCCCCAAGAGATAAAGACGCCACAACTCAACGGCATGCAGAATCGCCAACATTTATTTTTCATAAATGGGCTTGCCTAGATTCCTTTTAGACAGTTGCTTGCTAGTGAAGGCCAAAGTTTGACCCTCTTTCATAAGGACAATGCCGATTCCTTTCCCTGAGGCATCACATTCCAACACAAAGGCCTTTGTGATGTCAGGAAGGGCCAGAACCAGAGTGGTGCACATGGTCATCTTCAAGGTTTGAAAAGCTTGAGCAGCTGCTGGAGTCCAAGTGAAAGAGTTATTTTTTAGGAGAGCCGTGAGAGGTGTTTCAATCTTTCTGTAGTTCTTAATGAACTTGCGATAATACTCTGTGAGGCCCAAAAATCCATGCAAGATTTTGAGAGTCTTTGGGTGTGTCCAGTCTTTCATAGCTTCAATCTTTTTCGGGTCCACCCTGACGCCATCCTTTCCCACCAGATGACCCAAGTATTCTATTTTTGAGGCACCAAAAGCACATTTGGACTGTTTCAGGAAAAGTTGGTGCTGAGAGAGTAGGCGGAGAACTTGATCCACATGAGTAAGATGGTCTGTCCATGTTTTTCTATAGATGAGGATATCATCAAAGAAAACTAAGACAAAATGACGGAGAAAAGGGCGGAAGACATGGTTCATGAGGCTCTGGAAGGTGGAGGGGGCGTTACACAAACCAAAGTGCATGACCAAAAACTCATAGTGGCCCTCATGAGTGTGAAAGGTGGTCTTGGGAATGTCGGCCTCTTTCATACGTATCTGGTGATAGCCCAAGCGAAGATCAAGTTTGGTAAAGAATTCGGCGCCACTCAATTCATCCAGAAGGTCATCAATGATCGGAATAGGAAATTTGTCTTTGATGGTCAGTTTGTTGAGAGCACGGAAGTCAGGACACATTATCCAAGAACCTTCTTTCTTCAGTACCATGATGACTAGAGAGGAGTAAAGGCTCGTACTAGGATGGATGACGCCGGCAATAAGGAGTTCTTGGACCATTTTTTCAATTTCATTTTTTTGTGCAAAGGGGTGGCGATATGGACGTATATTGGGGGGAAGGCTTCCCGGTACAAGGGGAATGGAATGATCATGAACACCACAGGAAGGAGGGAGTCCTTGGGGAGTGGAAAATACTGTTTGATGTTTAGAAAGGAGGGCTTGGAGGTCTTGGGGTACTGGGGGTGTCTCTATGGCTTATATGGTGTGGAGTTGGGCAATGACACCAGAATGACCTTTTTTGAGAAGTTTTTCCATGCGATGAGAACTGATGACCTCAGGTGAACCAATAGTGATGGCCTGGAATTTATATTGGTGGCCTCCTTGGTCAAATTGCATGGTTAAGTTTTGAACATCCATGAGAATGGGACCCAAATTCCTTAGCCAGTCTGCACCCAACACAATGTCACAACCACCCATGTCAATAGCAAACATATGGGATTTTAGGTGGTAGTCACCGATTTGGAGACGCACATTTTCACAGCGCCCGCCACATTTCATAGAACCACCATTGGAAATCATGATTTGGAAATTGTTGATAGCATGGATGTAGCAATGGTTTTCTTGGGCAATGCGGTGATGAATAAAATTGTGGGTGCTGCCACTATCAACCAAAATGATGACCTTTCGGTGCTTGATGTAACTGACTAACTTGAGGGTTTGGGGAGCAAAGAAGTTGGTGAGAGCATTGAGGGAAATGATCGGTTCCACTTCGGGAGGGTCGGAGGGAGGGTTTATGTCAGTGATTTCTGGTGACTCGGGCACAAGGGAAGTTTCAACATCCTCTTCCAAAATATCCTCAGAGATGGCCATAAAAATCTTTTGTTCCTTACATTTGTGGCCTAGGAAATATTTGTCATCACAATTATAATAGAGGCCTTTGAGCATCCCTGGTCAATTTTTGGATCTTTAATGGGGCGAAGGGAGTAGTGGGGTTTACTGGTTTAGGGCGAGGGATAAAGGAAGGCTTATGGTTTTGAGAGGAAACAATTTGTTGTGCTTCTTTAGATTTTTTAGTAGCCTCCACACAAGTCATAGGTCGAGCCATGAGGACATGGGCCCGAATCTCCTCCTTGAGGCCAATGATAAAACACTCTCGAAAGAAAGCATCAGTGATGCCCTCTGTTCGAAAATCCAGTCGCTCAAATGAAGCTATGAAGTCTTCTACTGTGCCTGATTGATTCAATTTTGTCAAACAGCCCAAATGGTTGGTGTCAGTGTCAAAGTGTTCATAAAGCTCAGTCACAAATTGGGTCCAAGCAATATACCCTTGATGAGAAGTTTTTCTCCATTGCCACCATTGCCAGCGTTCTTGATCTAGATGGAGAACACCATACCGGAGTTTGGCCAAGTCATATGTAATGTTGTAGAGAGAGAAATAATGTTCATTTTGGGTGACCCAACCAGTGGGGTCTGAGCCATCAAATTTGGTTACATCCACCCGCGGAAGGCATATGTCCTGTTGAAAGTGATGGGGCTGAAAGGAATGGGAAGAAGTTTCAACTTCAGTCTTTATATGTGCATCAGAAAAAGAGTCATCGGTAGGGATCTTGAGTTTGGTGCAGAGTGATGTAAAGACAGATTCAAGCTGGGTGGTCAGTTCGTGTTTGACTTCCGCCATTGCGGACTGCACGACTGCATTTATGGATGCATTTATGGTGGTATTGATGGATGCATCATGGGAGGCAATAGTAGCACTAAGTTGTTGCACTTCTTGTTGGGTCTCGAGGAAACTAGATTGCAAGGTGTTGAAGAGAGACTCTAGTTCTTGGCTACGGGTATGGGCCATGAGGATGGGTGAACTGAAAAGGGAGTGAGCAGGGTCATAAATTTTTGCAGAAAAATTATATGGATGAATGTGATAAGGGAGAAGAGATGAATCTAATGGAATAGGTCTCAAATAATGGTGAAAAAAATTCCAGACTTTTTTTCTTTTTTCTTTACAGCTGCAGGGTTATACTTTGGTCTGAAGAATGTTGCAGTGCTAAAATCCCCAAATTATTAACCAGAAAGAAATGTGTATTTACTTGGAAACTCGAACACAGATGCACGGAAATAGATCTCGTCAGTTTAATCTGTTTATGTTTATGTTTATGTTCCCCAAGGGTTAGGTATTCAAGGGTTCTACAGACAAGGGTTTTCCCTGTGCTATAGCTCTCTGATATATGTGTGGGGTCCAACAGTAGTACTCGGCCCAATATCTCAGGGCACTAACTAAGGAGGATAGACCATACCCTTAGCCGTACTACCCGACTACCTAGGTACTAGAGAGTATCTTACCGAGTGTTGTTCTCGGTGACACTATAGTAGTCCAGTGGCTGATAGGTTTATCTAAAGAGGGCTTCAGGAAATCTAGGTTTATCCGTACACAGGTGTTGTTTGATGCTCTACCACTCAAAGGGGTACCAGCAGGGGTTACAAGGGTGGCCAATAGATGTGCGCTTAAGAACCACTTGTATCTCCTACGTGTATGAATCCCTCAACTACAGGTTTATGCGCATAACGATAGATCTCTGTGGCTTAAAGACATCGGAATACGTCTCTACCTTGAAAAAAATACCCACATTTTCTGCCAAGGAAAGTGCTCTAATACCACTTGCAAGATACCAGATATATAAAATATGTAGAACAGAAATAAAATGCTAGAAATGGCAGAATAATAGTAAAATATCCAGCATAATCTTCACAATAACACGGAAATGATATAAGAATAGCAATAGAAATAGCACTTTGATTCAGAAAGCAATGTTCACAGGCCTCTTCGAGGGGGAAACCTCCAATCGAGTAGCACTCTGTTACAATAATATCCAAGCTAGGGTTTTCATACCCTCGACCCTTATTTATACTAAATTAAGAGAAGCATCTAGAGGAAGATCCTTCTAGAAGCAGAAGCTTCTATTAGGTCTTCTTACATCCGCCTTATTCTATTTTATTGAAAGGCCTTATTAATATTGACCTTTATTACATCCGAATACATTGATCTACCTATGTGTGGGTTAGGACCTTAACAATAGGCAAATATACCACATCGGCAGATGAAAGATGTTTTGTGATGGTCTTCGGGTTTGATCTATATCTAATTATATCCCGAAAAACCATCCATGAAAGAAAAAACCTCGCAACCGGCACATTCATCGACTATCTGGTCAATGAATGGTGTGGGAAAATTATCTTTTGGACATGTTTTTTTCAAATCACAAAAATCTGTACATATGTGAATCGTGCCCTATTTCTTGTTGACCAGCACAAGATTTGACACCCATTGGGTCAAATGGACAGGATAGATAAAACCTTCTTTGAGCAGTTTCTCTACTTCAACCTTAATAGCTGCTGCTTTCCTGGGATTAACTAGACGAAGTTTCTACCGAACTGGCTTGGCATCAGGATAAGTTGTGATTTCATGTTCGACTATTTTTGGATCAATGCCTAGCATTTCCTCGTAAGACCAGGAAAAAACATCATTGAATTCCTTAAATAAGTCTGTGTATATTTGAATCTCTTAGGGGGAACAGTCAGCTCTGACAAAAACATTCTCCACGACGCCAGGGGTTCTGGAGATATTGTCGGTATAGTTTCAGCGATAGTTTCCATATTACCCTCAGCATAAACCTCATGTGTAGCCAAGGGATTGATAGGACAATACCTATCTCCAGTCATAGTCCAGGTAAATTCCCCTGCTTCGATTCTGCTTAACTCTGGGAGGAAGTATGATCTGTGATGGAGATCATCCCAGGGTTTGTCCAGACTAGTCATTACTTCAATGATTGCTTTGTCTGAGGGCAAGACTAAGTCTAATGAATTGGTATTAGCAAGGGAACCTTGAGCCTAAATAGGCTCTGGAATCGGATCTAACTTTTGTGCAGGGGTTGGATCGGTGTTGGCTTAAGCTTGTTGGACTAAAGAGTACATTACTTCTACCACAGACAAGGGCATGGACATACCATGGTGCCCTGTCCCTTCCATCGTGGTTGATGGGGAAGGAAGAATCCACAGATCGTTGAAGTAAGTCATGCAAAACGATGAAACTTGGAAAATCTCAACCTTATGGTGGTCGGATATGAACTTGACATTGCCTTGAGGAGGTAGGTAATCGAAAGTACCCATCAAAGGTGGAAACAAACCAACCCCTACATTGATGACGCCCGGTTGAGGATTATCAATCATCGGGACCATGGATGCCCCTAATGAAGGGTCAGGTCAGGAGAAGGACAATTGATCAATGGTCACGATCCGTCCCTCATGTGGAAACAACAAGACCTGGAAAATTGTTGCGACCACTGCTTGCATGGCATAGGTCCAACTCCTACCTAACAATATATTGTAGTCGAGGGATGCGTCGACTACTTCTACCTTTGCTACAAGTCAAAATTGCTCAGATGGATAAGTGTCGCATTGTCCCTATCAATTGTCGTAAGTGTCGCATCTTCCCTACAAATTTTGCAAGTGTCGCAAGTTGATCACTAGTGTCGCAAACAACGTTCAGACATGATGCCATGATAACAACACTAAGGAGGCACTTATGACATATCACATGACTGATTTGAAGGAGGAGAACTGGTTTACTAGAATCAAATGACTCTTGACACCTGAAAGGAGCCCTGAAACAGAGGTTTGGAGGGGGAAAGCTCCCCTACTTCGGCTGCAGAAGCACTGGCGCTCCCCTATGATGCTTTAGGGAGCGTTATAACACTTCCCAGACCCTTTTGGAGGAGCGTTTCTCATCTTAAGAGCGCTGGCGCTTCCCCAAGGCTTGCCAAGGAGCGCTACAACGCTCTGAGACCCCTTCTGAAGGAGAGCTCCCTAATCTAGGTCAGTTGTTAGCCCGTTGAGAAGAATAAGGGGAGGAACATTCGAGATTAGGAGGCAATTGTGCTCAAATTCTTGTTTTCATCAACAAATCCCTGATCTTTGGAGAAAGTTCCCAACTGGTTCTAAACATAACTCAAGAGGTTAGGCTCCTCCCAACCTATATAAACAGGCTCTATGATGGTGGAAAGGGGGAAGAATTGAACATATGAAACTTATGATCTTGGAGGAAACTTACAGTCAGCCAAAGGAGAGTGATCAGTGAAGCTGTTGTTATCCAGGTTGTGGATATTTCAGGAAAGGGTTAGACGAAGAGGACTTGACGAAGTTGTAACATTCGCATCTACGATTGTAAGTACTGTTGTCGTTATTCTCATTAATATGACACGCTTGGCCTGTTTCTTTCTATTTTTTGTCTGATGTTACATGAACTTATCATTTAATGGTAGATCTATTTTCAAGATAATATCAATAGAGTAGGAAGTGGTCATATCTTGTTTTGCCCGCAGGACTCAGCGAGAAGCAAAGGATTGGAGCGCAACTCGGAGCGTGCAGGGACAAACGTCGATAACAGGTACTTCTATCATCCTTCCTTCTCATGTGTTAGTTTAGATAGATTTGAAAGAAATTCAGTGTCCACGTTAAGCATTTTTCTGTCTATTGTTAAGGTCAAGCCTTAGAGGTGATCTACCTGTCCGTAGGGAGATTTTCCTACAACAAAAACTGGCGAATCCGCTGGGGAGATAGCCTAAATTCAAAACCTCTTGTTTGGATTTTTCTCCTCATTGACCTTGTTCTGTCCCTTGATTGTTTCAGACCTGGTTCACCCCTCTTTGATTAGTTTCATGAGTTGATTGGCTCCTTGTCCCATCATACTCAGCATACTTGTCAAGTTTGAACTTCATTTCTTGAAATTTCTTGACATTTCTAGAACTTTTAGAACCTAGCGCCCTTGTACCAGTGTTAACAGAGGGCCAACACTCCTAAAGGCTTTGCACAGAGCGCTATAATGCTCCTTGCCTTTGGCAACAGAGCGCCAGCCTCTTTTGGCCCAGAAACCTTCCAAAATTGCATTTTTTTGGATTTTTGCCTCTGTGTTCCTCTGCTGAGTGATCTTGAGAGTCAATTTTTCTTCCTTTTTAGCCTTGATATCTGTCTTTTTGAAGGATAAACACCTTGTTGATTGGATCTTGCAGCCTTCTTCACTATTTTCATTAAGTTTTTCCTGTTGAGTGAAATTTGAAACTTATGCATTGTTCTTCTCTCCTCATCAGCTGAGTAAAAACCTTGGTGAAGGTCATCAAAGGCCTACATACCTTTTCATCTTGATTTGAGTCAAGGTCATTGTTCTTCAATTTTTGCTTGTTGGGTGTAAAATTTTTGTTTTCTCTTTGATTGTTTCCTTTCTTTTGCTTTTTCGTTTTGATTTCTACGAAGGGTGTATTGTTTGTGTGACTTTTGCTTATGCTAGTTTGGTTTTCATTCTTACCAAGAAGATAATTAGAAAAGATAAGCATTAGGTTGTATTGATTATCATCCATTCGCAAACAATAAAGATATCTTAGTGATTGATTGAGCATATTAGAAGGCATTTAAAAAGTTTTTTGCATTACATCAGGATTTGATTGAGAAAAGAATTGTTTGAGGACACTCCATATTTCGTGCTTGTTAGTGAAAGAACTCTCTCTCTCCCTTAGCTAGATGTTCATCGAAAGGAAATGATTGCTTATCATGATTGATGCACTCTTTGGGTCAGAGTCTTAATCCCATTTGTTTCACTTCCATGCACCCCTTTTGCGTAAAGAACAACCACTAAAATCAACGTTAATTAAAAATCATCTAGAATTTTTCTTTGCTAGAATCCTCCACCAACAGTAGAATAGGTGTAGTAATTTGGATTAGGGCTGTGAGCATAACTCTCCAAAGTTTCTAAAACAAACATTAGCATCCTGAGTTAGGGAGAGTAAATCCAGTTATCGTATAAGTCTTCCTGGGATCCCCCTCTCACACAGGGGTTACACACGAGGTTGCATTCGGGTAAGCTACGGGGACTAACCCTCCGTGGTTTAACTGTTTGTGGTGGTCGGATCATATTATGGGGGTCACTTTGAGGTAAATCCACAATTACTGTGTGGAAGCTTCTTAGTTGATTTAGGGCTTGATACCCTACCCGTACGTTCGGATCGAACTGTCGACTGTTCCCGCCCAGGGGCTGACTGCGAATTGGTAACCTTAGTGGCCATAATCTTTAGGTTCTTACACAAGGTGACGGTGACGGGAAGTCTCGTTGTACTTGGAGCATACATTGGTCAAACTCACTCGGGCTCCTTGGAGGGTAAATCCACAATTACTGCGTGGAAGCTTGCACCAAGGCGTAAGTTCGTTAAGCAGGTTGCCATTGTAACGGTTCCACCCTATCCCCACCCCTTATGGACTTGATCACGTGACGTTGGATTTCATCACCAACTAGTACCGTCATCAAAAGAAGGTCCTGTTTGCTTAGTTGTGATTCTTAGATTTTTTTTTAGCGTGTGCTGTTTCTTTTCGCTAGTTGGCCATAGATTTCTTTCGTCGACTCTTTTCCGCCAACATCGACCCTCCACGACGCTCGTGGAGGCTACAGGGACTTCCTCCAGAAGATATGGAAGGAGACACCCCTTTACCCCCACATTCTACGGAACAATCTCCTCAACAGAGCGAGGTTCAAAACACCACAATTTCTCAGGAAGAAGTTCCCATCCCTTTGGAGAATTTTAGAATTGTCTCGGAATCCTCAGAAGCTGATCTCATTCCGGAGGGATACGAACGACAAATCCTCCACCTAAATTCCGCTGGAGAATTTGTTGTCATGAACCCTTCTAACGTTCCGATCAGGTCTCCTCAGAACCCTTTACCCAATGACCCTTTTTGGACTGCGGACATTATTTGGAGCCCACCACGCTTGGTGCAAGATCGTTATGGAACAAGAGAAGGTGCCGACGCATCTTCCTCCTATACGGTACCCCCAAATCACTTCACCGGCGCTACCACTTTTACAGCCACACCAACCGTTGGTCCGAACATACCACCCGTTGGCCCGAACGTACCATTCGTTGGCCCGAGACCTACTATTCCCCTCCAGACGGCCCATTCGAAAATGGCCTCGCACATTCCGACCTTCCCTGCCAATAATGCGGTAGTTAATCAAGCCCTGATTGGCACACCTGTAACACCAAGACCTAATCTCCCTTTTGGATTTAGGGCATTGAACGCATCCGCTATCACCACTGCCCAAACCACTACTCAAATGGTACCGGGAAGTTCCATACCTATCCAACAACCCGGAGGGACTGTCCTTGGTGGTCCTAACCCAATCGACAATACTGGTCAATCTTTTATGTCTGGCCCTCAAATCCCGGGAACTCTACCTCAAGCTGGGGGGCATCCTCCCACCGGAGGGAAAATTCCATTCGGGGGGCACCCTCATGCTAGGGGGCAACCTCGAGTCGGAGTCCACCATCAACCACAAGGACAAAATGTGTCTGTCGCACCCAATCCGTGGAGCATCCCTTTTCAAGGAAATCTGCATGCCTCCACAGGACAAAATGTGCCTACCGCACCTAACCCGTGGAGCGTCCCCTTTCAAGGAAACCCACACGCCTCCATTGGGAAAAACGTTCAGACTTTGCAAAAAACCCCTCATGGACAAATGTCCAACCCAACATATAATCCACAAAACCCATCCGGTTATCCTCCGCTCACAAACACTTCTCAAAACATCTCAAATCCTATGTACCTTGGTCAAAACCAACCTCACATGAGAGGGCCCACGAGTTATAATTATCCACATAACCCAGTATCAGGCCCCATTGGTGTCCCTCTGCCACACCAGCATTACCCACAGGTTAACCGACAACTACCCTTTTTAGCCACCCTGGACCTTCCAGATTTGTCTCGGTTAACGAATGATCCCATTCATCATTCTACGGTTTGGCCAGCCATTCCAGCAAAACTGCCCTCTAATATCCCAAAATTCGACGGAAAGTCAGGAGAAGACCCGAACAACCACGTAATGACCTTCCATTTGTGGTGTTCATCAAACTCCCTCATGGACGACTCGATTCGTTTGCGTCTTTTCCAACGAACACTTACGGGTTCTGCTGCGAAATGGTATATTGAATTACCACGCGCATCCTTTCACGATTTCAATTCCCTCACTATGTCCTTCCTCACACATTTCCAACTGCCCATCCGATACGAGACGGGTACTGAATTGTTAACCTCTCTTCGTCAGAAAACTTCCATACACATATCCGATCATATCCATGAATGGAGAAGACGATGAAGGCTAATTAAAGAGGTCATCCCCAACCAATTATTAGAAGAATGGTTCATGAAATCATTATTACCCCAGATAGCTCGTGATGTTTCCATGGGCAGCGTGGTCACCGAGGAAGAAGCCATCGCCTGAGCTCAGTACTTAGACTTAGTCTATTCACAATCCGGTACTCTGTATGAGTTGATACCGAACGCCACTCGTGCCACTAACGATCCATCCAAACCATCGACTGCTTCGCATGCGGATGGATTTATTGGCTCCGTCAAGACTCAATCTACCACCCAGTCCACTGGAACGATTCAGCGGCCTGCCTCAACGGCTGCTCCCATTCCGACTGCACCCTCTTCTAACCCCCCCCCACAAACTCAAGTCGCTGATGTGAATGTGGTCCAATCAACACCTTCACAACAACCCGGGGGCAAGAAGAAAGCGAGAAACAAAACAAAGAAGAATAATAACAACGAACAACCCAAAACCCAACCACAAACCCCTACTACCGGAAAACAACCACAGCGAAAACCGAAATTCCCATGTCTCATTTG
>ML861646.1:0-24022 GCA_009831015.1 Picea engelmannii | reverse complement strand
TCTTTTATGTCTTGTTTGTCCTGTAACATACTTCAAGAAGCAGCATAGCTGATCGTTTTCGAGAAGCTTAAGGGCTAAATGGTGTGAATTTCTTCCTCCAACCAGCTTAAGAAGTCATCTTGCACAGGACAGACTTGGAGCGTTTCCTGGTCAATTAGTTAGATGTTTATCGCTTTGATTAAATAGTATAATATAAATGATAGTTTAGTTAGGTTTAGATTACATTGTTTTATTTCAGTAATATAGATTAGATTGTTTAATTTCAGTAGATTGTGTTTCCTTTTCATAAAACATAAAAGATAAAAAGAGATTCTTGGTTGTCTCAGGACAGCGAACACATGAGTTTTTCAGGTTTTAATCAAATCTGTAGTTTGTCCATATTGTACATTTGTGGATAAGGAATATCATAGCTGATAATTAGGCAGTTGATTTGAGTTATTATAGTCGCAGATAGTATCTTGTATATACAATAGTTAGTTAGAATAGTATAGTTAGTTTAGTTTGTTTTATTAGTTTCTAGTTTCCTTTATTTTAGTTAGTTTCTTGTTTACAGTTATAGTTTAGTTTGTTTATTTAGGTTAGTCAGATTTCTTAGCTCAAATCACTTCTCTCTTTGGTTTTCCTAGAAGACCTTAGGGCGGCCAACGGAGCCTTTAAACTCGTCAGGGTGGTCCATTCCAAACGGCTTGGGTTATTTAGACAACCTCGGACCGGTTCCACTCTCCTAGTTGACGGACGGTCAATTTCGCCCGTCAACAACTTGTTCATTATCAACAATAACTCACATATTTATGCTTGAGATATAATGACAAGGAGTGTATAGATGGCTGGAAGAAGTGGACTATCTTGTTGTTGTAATAATTGTTAGAACCATCAAACAACTTCCTAGTATAGCCTTCTAGTCGATGTATTTTGCTACCAAAGGAGTTTCGACCCCTACTCAATATATAAATGTGATCAACAAGGCTCACGACCTCCTCCCACTTGAGAGCTCGACCCAACAGTTCCAAATTGTCCCTAAGTAAGACAACTTGAATCAACATTGAGTGTAATGTTGCCCAACCATGAAAAAACTCAATCCAACCAGAATCAACCTCATATGATCATAACTCAACCTCTAGTGAATGGAGTAGCTCCTTCTATGAGAGTGGCGCCTAATTGCCAAGAAAATCGACTTGAAAAGGTAATGCACGTCCCAAAACAAGTAAAAATTGGCCCTAGCCATTATAACTCGGCCTCAACATATCTGCAAAACCTCTCAACAAATGATCTCGATATCCCAATAGCCTTAACTCGGTCCAAACAAGAGAGATCGACCCTACTCAACCAGAACACATCCCCAACCACTCAATAATTTTCCCAGCAGATGAAAATCAGCCATAATAGAATTCTAACTTGAACCTCTATCAAAGAGCTCTCCCAACACTATGGATGACTCATTGCCCTAGTTTCAAGGAATGCACCCAACACTTAAAGAAATCGCCCAACAATAAGATTATGTTCTCACAAAAAGAAACTCAACGCAACACTACCAATACACCCTCCTTAATGTTGAAATATTGTAAATTCAAAGAATATTCTAATTATATTTGAGTCATTATCTTTTAGATCAAATCCCCTTTTGTGGATTGATCATGCCGTGCCTTGTATAAGACCAAATCCCCTTTTTTGGATTGGTCAAACCATATTTATATGGTGGTATTTGTAAAGTCGGCCCCTAGGGTTTATAAAGTGGTTTTAACCACTCTTAGAAGAAGTCATCCCTACTAAGTGAAGAGACATAACCTTAGAGCCTCCTCAACTAGTATTTATAAGTAAGGATGGTGTCTCACTTGTTCACTCTCACACTCACTCATCTAGTGTGCATATCTTGAAGGAAGTTGCAGTTGCAGGAGGAAGGATAAGAGAGGCGATGCTCAGTCTTGGTTTATCTTTGGTGTTTTGATCTTAGTCTTGGAATTGTATTGGCAATCTATTATTGAGGAATTTGTTTTGGGTTTTCTCCCCCATGAGGGTTTCCCAGGATAAAATGTTGTGTACCTTGTGATTGTGTTTCTTTTAGTAATCCTCTTTATGCTGTTGTTTTGGAAATGCATTGAATTCTCATGTAATTTGGAATTAACCTAATAACAACATTAAAACTTAACATGGTATCAAAGCTTGACTAAATAGAGCACCTTTCACTGGGTATCTAAAAATGACATTGTTGTTGTACAAGGAAATTAGGGCTTTTTACTAAAGAGGAATTTCTGACCAAAAACCAACTAGGGAAGTGTGCCCTACCCTACCGCATCTTTTGGAAGCTTGAGCACACATTTTCAGTGGCCAGACTCTTCGGAAAGTCAAACCCTAGTTTTTGCTGGTACAAAAACTTGGGAAACCAGAGCCAGAACTAGAAGTACCAGTCCAAAAGTGCATAGGTCAAGTTTCAAGGGGTAAAACTTGGAATTTTCTGAAACGGTCAACTCCATCCAACTCGCGTCATCCCAACGCATCTCCTGGTAAGTTCAGATTCAATTTCTGAGCATTTTCATTTTCTGTTCATTTTCCCTCTAGGTCAAGATGTCTGCAAGCACCAAGCTTGTTGACAAGTTAGAAGGTGTGGAAAATTTTTGTGCTTGGAAATACAAAATTGGACTCATTCTTGAAGAGAATGACCTTGCAAAATTCATAAAAGAAAATATATCTGAACCCGAAGAAGAAGAAACCAAAGAGAAGTACAAAAAGGATATGATTAGGGCCAAAAGAATAATTGCAGATTCCATTAAAGACCACTTGATACCTCAAGTGTCTTCTAAGAATACTCGAAACGATATGTTTGATTCCCTAACTAGAATGTATGAAGGAAAGAACATCAACCGGAAGATGAATATGAGAATCCAATTCAAGAATACAAAGATGTAGAAAGGAGAAACAGTTCATGACTATTTCTCCAGGGTGTCTCAATTTAAGGAATAGTTAGAAGCAACTGGAGACAACTTAGATGAATATGAACTCATAATGACAACTCTTAATTGTCTCACAAGACCTTGGTATTCCTTCATCCAAAATATATGTGCAAGAAAATAGAAACTTAAATTTGACAGTCTATGGGAAGAGTGTGTTCAAGAAGAAGAAAGAGTGGCCAATCAAGAAGTTGTACTATTAAAAGATGAAGATCAATCCCTAGTTGCTCATTCTAAAGGAGGAAAGAAAAGGTCTCATTTCCAAAAGGAGACCCACCCTCATAAATAATCTCACTCTCCAAAGAAATTCACCCATTTTCATAAAGAATCTCACCCTCCAAGGAGATTCCATAAATATCATAAGGGTCAAAGAAAGGAAAAAGACTTCTCCTCTTATCAATGCTATCATTGTGATAAGATGGGACACATTGCTAAGAACTGACCTGCCAAAAAGGAAGAATACAAGAAGAGAAAAAAAAATACATCATGCCCATGCAGTTGAAGACGATGAGCCACCCAAGAAGTTGACCAAATAAGAAATTGAAGATTATGTTTTGTTTTCCTCCCTCTCGGGATCTATGACACCTGGAGAGGATACTTGGCTCATAGATAGTCGTGCTTCTAAGCACATGACAAGTCAAAAAGACATGCTCTCTAACCCTACAGAAAATGAATTCCTCCAGAAAGTTTCACTTGGAGATGACTATCAATACCCTATCAAAGGAATGGGAAAATCCACTTACAAATTGGATTCAAGAGCTCCAGTGAAAATGAAGGATGTACTCTATGTACTAGGCTTGAAAAAGAACTTACTTTCTATCTCAGACCTAGATAATAAATGATTCAGTGTTGCATTCATATATGGTGAAGTTCTTATGTGACCTAAAGGAAAAACTATAGAAGATGCAGTTGTTATTGGAACATAAGAAGGAGGTTTGTACAAGTTAAAAGGTCACTCAGATGTAGCCTTAACTCACTCTACTGAAACTCCTTATGAACTTTGGCACAAAAGACTAGCTCACATCAACTACAAAGCCTTACCATATGTAAGCAAGGTAGTCTCAAGTTTACCATAATTTAAGGTTGATCATGAAGGTGTATGCAAGGGATGTGCACAAGGAAAGAACATAAAGAATCATTTCCCAAAGAGCGACAGTAAAGCAAAAGGAATCTTGGAACTCATCCACTCAGATGTATGCGGTCCAATTCCATCAAGTTATCTAAGTGGGAATGTATACTATGTATCATTTATTGATGATTACTCTCGTAATACTTGGGTTTACTTCTTGAAATCAAAATATGAAGTACTCAGAAAGTTCAAGGAATTCAAAGCCTTGGTAGAAAACCTGTCTGAAATAAAAATCAAGATACTCAGATCAGATAATGGAGGAGAATACACCTCAAATGAATTTGGAATCTTTTGCATAGATGTCTGGATTGAGAGGGATATCACCACTCCCTATAATCCTCAACAAAACGGTTTAGCAAAAAGAAAGAATAGAACAATTATGGAAGCAATGAAGACTATGATTCACGATCAAGATCTTCCAATGCACTTATGGGCTGAAGCAGCAAGAACAACAGTTTATGTCCAAAACAGATTATCCCATAGTGCACTTGGATTCAAAACTCCCTAAGAAATGTTCACCAGAAAGAAGCCAGAAGTAAGCCATCTCAAAATATTTGGTTGTCCAGTATTTGTACACATTCCAAAAGAAAAGAGAACTAAGTTGGATCCCTCAGGAAAGAAGGGAATATTTGTTGGATACTATGAGGTCTCTAAGGCCTTCAAAATTTACATACTAGGTTACCATCATATTGATATCAACAAATATGTAACCTTTGATGAATATGAAACACTTAAGAGATCAAGGAAATGCCATCTTGAATAAGTATATGAAGAAGAAATTGTAGCTCCCAGAGTTGCAGAACCCGTGAAGGAATTTACAGTTAACCCTGATGATGAGATTCCAGAAGATCATGATATGATAGAATCTCAAGAACCTCCTTGAATGACGATCTCTCACAAGAGAAATCCAGCTTGGGTGAGAGAACTTATTCAAGATGGAGAGAAGTATGGTGCCCTAAAAGGAACCATGAGACAAATCAAGAAACCTAAGCCATTCTCCAGTTATATGGCTTTGATGTGTGATCTCATAGAAAATAAAACCACTTTCTTTGAAGAATCCATTCAAAAGAAAGAATGGGCGAATGCCATGACGAAAGAATACCAGTCCATTATAAAGAATGTTGTATGGGAAGTAGTTCCCAAACCAAATAACAAAGATGTGGTATCTTCCAAGTGGATATACAAGATAAAAAATGCAACAAATGAAAGTATTGAAAAACACAAAGAAATATTTGTGGCTCGTGGTTTCTCTCAAAAGGAAGGTATTGATTATGAAGAGACTTTTTCTCCTGTAGCCAGATACACTTCTATCAGAACCTTCATAGATCTTGCATCCAAAATAAAGTGGAAGCTACACCAAATGGATGTGAAAACAACCTTATTAAATGGTGTTATTGAAGAAGAAGTGTATATAGAACAACCACAAGGGTTTGAAGTTGAAGATAGGAAGACTCATGTTTGCAGGTTGAAGAAATATTTGTATGGGTTGAATCAAGCTCCCAGAGCTTGGTATGACAGAATTGATAGTTTCTTGACGAGCTTGGGATTTACCAAGAGTAAAGATGATTCTAACCTTTACTTCAAGGTTATGAATAATGAGCCAGTTATACTGCTACTGTATGTGGATGAATTCTTCTTAACATGAGAATAAAATATCATTACAAAGTGTAGAAAGAAGCTCGATGCAAAATTTGAGATGAAAGACCTAGGCCCAATGCATTATTTCTTAGGTCTTGAAGTTTGGCAAAGCCCATAAAAGATCTTTCTTAACCAAGGGAAGTATGCAATTGAAATACTGAAGAGATTTGACATTGTGGAATGTAAATCGATAAACACACCCACGGAAACAAATTTGAAGCTCTTGGTTGATACTTCGTCAAAGTTGGTTGATTCTACTCTGCATAGACAAATTATTGGTTCATTGATGTATCTGAAAAATACCAGGCCATATATATGATTTGTTGTGAACACCTTGAGTTAGTATCTGATAGAGCCCATACATGTTCACCTTGTAGCTACAAATCATGTGATGAGATACCTTAAGGATACCTTGGATTATTTTCTCTACTATACTGGATATCATGAATTCAGACTATATGGTTATACTGATTCAGATTAGGATGGAAGTGATTTTGATAGAAAGAGAACTTCAGGATGTTGTTTTAGTCTGGGGTCAGCTATGACTTCATGGAAAAGAGGAAAGCAATCCAGTATTTCTCTCAGCATGGTAGAATCAGAATACATTGGAGCATGCTCCGCCAGTTGTGAAGCCATATGGCTTTGGAAGTTATTGATAGGTCTATTTGATCTGGAGATGGAATCCACCGTGATTCTATGTGATAACCAGAGTTGCATAAATATGGTGGAGAACCCAATGTTCCATGATAAGTCGAAGCACATAGAGATCCGGTATCACTACATTCGTGATATGATGCAGAGGGGAGATATAAATCTCCAATATGTTGGCACAAATGAGCAGGTTGCAGATGTGTTGATCAAGCCTCTGTCTCGTGTGAAGTTTGAGTACTTCCGAGACAAGATTGGTGTTGTCTGAAAGGACCTCCCTCGAAAGGGGGAGTGATGTTGATGATATTATAGTATCCTGACCAACAACAGATAACTCCATTAGGATTTTATATCCTAGGGGATTGATCATCCCTGGACAGATCCCGAAGGTCCGGTAAGGATAGTCTGTCAGAGTACCTGTGCATATATATGTCAGTTGTGGTTAGTAGTGGTAGCTCAACTAGAATTTTATATCCTAGGGAATTGTTTGATTCCTGGGAAGATCCCAAAGGTCCGGTAAGGACGGTCTGTCAGAGTACCATGTGATA
The DNA here is from genome assembly GCA_009831015.1 of Picea engelmannii. Classification (NCBI taxonomy): domain Eukaryota; kingdom Viridiplantae; phylum Streptophyta; class Pinopsida; order Pinales; family Pinaceae; genus Picea; species Picea engelmannii. The sequence goes on along the minus strand of ML861646.1, from coordinate 17,114 downwards.
GCTTGTTAGGATTTTATATCCTAGGGAATCTTATGATTCCTGGGTAGATCCCGAAGGTCCGGTAAGGACGATCTGTCATAGTACCACAAAATTTTGTTGTTGCACCTGCCTCATTCTGTTGCCATATGATGATGATGTTTTTGTCTCAGCCTCGTGCTATTGATGTTGTTGTCTCAACCTCGTGTTGATGATGTTGTTGTTTCAACCTCGTGTTGTTGATGATAATGTAATAGCCTTGTGTTGTTGATGATGTTGTACCAACCTCATGTTGGTGATATTTTTGTTCTATCTTTATGCTAATTGATGTTGATGTTTCAGCTTCATGTTGTTGATGATGATGATGATGCTACTCCATCTTTATGCTGTGAACGATGATGATATTGTTGATGAGAAAAAACTTTCGATGATTTGTAGATGTGCCAGTCAGTTTTCCAGATGTTGCTGATGATGTTGCCCTCTCTTTCTCTTGATGATGTTGTATTGGGTTATGTCAGTAGAATACCCTTCTTGTTAAGGGGGAGTGTTGAAATATTGTAACTTAGAAGAATATTCTAATTATATTTGAGTCATTATCTTGTAGATCAAATCCCCTTTTGTGGATTGATCATGTTGGGTCTTGTATAAGACCAAATCCCCTTTTGTGGATTGGTCAAACCATATTTATATGGTGGTATTTGTAAAGTCGACCCCTAGGGTTTATAAAGTGGTTTATTCCTTCTTCTTTTTTTAATTTTCACTTAAATATTAAAGTCACTTTTACTAATTTTTAAGTGACAATTAATCTAAAAATAACTTTATTAAATTTTTATTTAATGTCACTTTAGAAATATAAGATCTCCTAGCTAAGTGACATTAAATAAACTCCTTGACTCCCCTTTTCTTCATTGACAAGCCTCAGAATTCATCTCCAACTGTAGAATAGGGGAATCCAAAAATGGGGATATTACATGTATTCATTTTAACAATGATATAACATAAAAAAAAATAGGGTGCATTGATTTTAGTGATAATGATATAACATAAAACAATAGGGTGCATTGATTTCAGTGATAATACTATGAAAAATGATTCAATGCATTAATTAGTTGAAAAAATGACATGTGTCCCTCCTAAAAGAATAATATAATTTCAAAACGGATATTATAAGTTGAATTCATGCACTTTGTTTAGTTATGTGTGATTTATCTATTAGTATTTGCATATTAAAATAATTATAATATTAAGATATATAAAATGTGAAAAATGTGCTCAACCTAGACTATAACATTAAATATTAAGTAAATTGTTTATCCTAGCCGTGCTCTTTGAGATATTATTGGAGAAAGTTTTAAGGGAACTATCTTAGTTGTGCTCTATGATTTAGAACAATTAGTTGCATTGATTTAATGCAAAAAAAATGCATTGATTTAAGTGATGATACAATAAAAAATGATTTAGCATAATCAAGTAGTTGTATTCATTTTAACAATTATACAACATAAAAAAATAGGGTGCATTGATTTTAGTGATAATGATATAACATAAATCAATAGGGTGCATTGATTTCAATGATAATACTATGAAAAAGACATTGTCTAAACATTCTATGTTTTGACATTTTTTGTTGGAATATGATGATATAAATCTGAGTGAAATTGTAATTTTCTATTGTTTAAATTTCATTTTTAATTGCATAAATGGGTTCAGTGTGCTGAAAAACCCCTGAGACACTCAAATCTCATAGAATTAACCACTCAAATCTGCAGATCCAATATTTTTTTTCCAAATTTCAATTAAAATTGAACAGATAATATGTCCGGAAAAGAGCTAAAACATAGAACGTTTAGACTACAACCTATGAAAAATGATTCAGTGCACTAATTAATTGAAGAAATGATACGAAGGTAATTAATCCTCTATATTGACTTCAACTGTGAGATACAACGAATCATCAAGTGAAATGAATTTATCAATAACGTAGTGACAACAAATTTTAAAACATATATTATAAGTTGAAGTCATGTACTTTGTTTGGTTATGTGTGATTTATCTAATAGTATTTGCACATTAAAAAAATTATAATATTAAGCTATATAAAATGTGAAAAATGTGCTAAACCTAGAAAAGAACAATTATAATTTACTACATTCTTATTATTATCACATTTTTCATCATTCTACATTGTTACTTTTTATATTCAACATATTCCTCATGTAAGTCATTAACTATATTTTTGTTCATACTCTTTATATTCTCAACAAACTGATGTAACTGAATAAATTTCAAATGATCAGATTAATATTGGAAATATAGATATACAAATTGTTGTTGATCTACAAATTTTGTGTGACCTCCCACGATTGAAACCAACATAGATCCATCTTAACCCTGGATCTATCAAGCGTCGAGAGGGATCAAATCTCTCTTGGTGCAAACCTTTAACCTTTCCTCAAATTTTGCACTCTAAAAAATATTTTCACCTCGATATACTTGATCCCTCTCAGTGCTTAATAGATCTGGGGTTAATATGGATCAATGATGGTCCAATAAAAGTTATGCTAATTGTAAGTTATGTACCTTTCAACTCATAAGTTGGAGTCTATTCTCCAGGCCGACCTTCCTTCTGATGTATTTCTAAAATTTTGGCCCTTCTAAGTATGAAATTTTGGTTTGTAGTACTCTGATATGTCCTCTCGGCAATGCCATAGCTCTAACCAAAATTGGATGTGTCAAGTGGAAGTTAGGGTAACTTTCCCAAATGATGTTGATTTTTGTCCTTTCCAGGAGATAGAACTTGTACAGAATGCCACGCGCCCAATATTAATATCTGATTCTGAAACTTGTACCAAAACTACTACAGATTGTCCTCTTTCCAATGCAACTAGTCTCACGGAATTTGGATGTTCTATGAAGAAGATATGATTTTTTTACCTGGAACACTTGTTTGAGACTAGTTATAAGACTAGTGAAAAACCCTATCTTCCACAAGGTGTATCTCCAAAATTACAACGACCCAAAATATGAAATTCATACTATAGGTACCTCGATATGTCTTCTAAAAAACCTCCAATGGATCCCCTGCAAGGTATCCTACTTCCTAAAGTGTGGATTTTTCCCACTTGGACATCTGTTGAAGCTCCAACGTTGGCTCCTCATATGGTTGTATTACCTTCTCGTCTCCATGTAAAGAATCATCTGAGTCTGAATATGTAGGAGCTGAGTATATGGAATTATCATCTTAGATGTCTGGAACTGATGGAAGCACAAGAGTATCTTCATGTTGCATTGATGGTACATGCAAAGGACTCTCCTCAAACTGAACACTGCACTCAATGATGAGTTGGTCTATAGAGGAATCAATCAACCTGTACCCCTTCACATCATCTGGATATCCCACAAATATGCAAGGTGTGCTATGTGGATCTAATGATTTCCTCTTTTCAGAAGGAATATCGGTCCATGCATGAGATCCAAAGATGCAGAACTATGTGACATCTAGTTTGTCACCTGTATAAGCCTCAAAAGGTGGCATGTCCTCAATAGATCTATGAGGAGATATGTTTTGTATGTAAGCAACATAGTTGTTGAGGAAAAGGTATGGAAAACCTTACTCAAGCATTTTCAGATTTTACCAGGCTAAGGAAAGATAGTTGGGATTGTCACCCAAGGTTTATAGCCTTAAAACAAAAAAACAATCACTTAATCCACAGGTATTAAGTGCAAGGGAACGAGGATGTTTTTTTTTATATTATATGTAATTGTGCAAAAATAAATAAACTTAAACATAAATTACACGAGTGTGTACACAGAGATAAAAGCAAAAGAGTGAACTAGATCATCAAAATACATATGTGAGAATGAAACAATAATCTGATTTTTATATTGATTTCATTCTGAGATACAAGACTACTTCTCTTTACAAACCCCTGTGAGGGTAGGGACCAAAGTCAGATTTAGAAGCCTCTGATGGGCACCATACAAAAAGACTCTGACAACAAAATAAAACTGAAGCTAAAGATCTGGATGAGCTTGCCACAAAATTTTGTCACTTGACTCTGCAAGATATTCTTTATCTGTCATGAAATTCAATTCATAAACAAACAAGAACACACACACTGCCAAAGATAAATCATACACCTTTAAAACAAGTTGTTGAAATATGTGATTCAGTTTTGAATCATGTTGCCTTCAATAAGACCTTGTTGTCATCAAGAGGGTTAAGTCTTCTAGTAAACTCAGAATGAATGGAAATTGAAAGTATCTCACTAGTATAGAGCAAACCTTATGGTTGTAGTTCTCCTTCTATTCTCTCCCCCTTGTCTCTTCATTTGATTAATATTTTATTCCTTCTCAATAAGTTATGGTAGTTCAACTACCTTTCTTTAGTTAAGCCTAATTAGCTTAACTTATTAGTTGAGACAAATAATAACAGTATACATAAATAAGGGTCTAATTAAATAATAACTAAATAGGTGGGACCTGTTATGACTCCCATTTCATTTCTTTTAATAATCATCAAACATGAAATATAAAACCTCAATCATTTGATTCAAACATCCTCCTTGTAACTCTCATTCTCACATTTATAATCAAATATTTTAATATCAGAAAAATATAACATGACCATATCCAAAAATATCATTATATCCATGTTGTCCAAAAAGATGCCTAAATATATGCCTGTTGTCCAAAATATTGTCAAAGTAAAAATATTGTCCTCAATAGAAAATAACATAAATCATCATTAAAAACCGTATTTACCGTGAGAGGAATTTGACCACTTTTTACTGTTGTCCTCTTTTGATCTTTTTGTGGCAGCCTTAGGTTGATTGGAACCTTGAGGTTGGACTGCACTGATAAATCGAAAACAATCATCTTTGAGATGAAGACAAGAGGACACATATTCAGAGAACTCTTTAGATGACTTGGAGGGAGTGGCCACTCCTTTTCCTTTATCTTGCTCAGGCTTGGGAACATCAGTTTTTAGCCTCTTACTGGCATGAGAAGACTGCACGGGTGAGAAAACATGATCACCTTGGGAATTCAGATTTTTTGGTAGTGGAGGAGGGGGAAATGGTAGAGACACAGTAGGCCAACCATAGTGATGAGAGAACAATATCTTGTCAACCATCATTGGCAGATGGTTCTGGCTGCTTAAACACATGAGGGGGAACACAAATACCAAAAATTTTTTGATGTGGTTGGAAGGGAGGTATCTCAGGTCGGGGATGGAGGATCCTATAGCCAACTAGGTTGAAAAACCCATCTTGAAATAGTTGATTTAATTCCTGTGGATCAATATCAAAATTTATTGAAAACCATAGCCTTCTATGGCCCCTCTGCCAATTTCCTCTGCCTCTATTAGCACCTCTGCCATTACTACCACTGCTAAAGAAACTCATCCTTAGGTAATATTCCACACATGTTATAAAAAAAACTCTTAACAATCCATGCATCAATACTCTACCTAAATAAAATCAAAATGTTGCTTCTATTATTCACCACAAAAGCACATGCAATCCATCCATAAATATCTTAAAACTTTAACAATCAATTTCCATTTAAACAGGGGGTGGTAGGGATATTGGGAAGATGAGTGGTTTATAATGTGCGAAAAATGGTAGCATGGATGGGAAACAACCAACGAATATTTTTAAAGGAAATGAAGAAGTAACAGAGACTGTATCCATATCCAACTTTCAGACACCAGTCATCAACTATATTTTCTCTTTTTTTATTAATCTTTTTTTCTTTCCAAATAGAATTTTAAATTCATAATAATAGAACAATGAGTGTTTTAATGTATTTGGGAAGATGAGGGTTTTATACTGTGCGAAAAATGGTATAATGAAAGGGGAAAAAAATGATTACTATTCTATTATATGCAATAGTATAAAAAAATGCCATCATCACCAACATTTTCCAAGTTTTTTTTCTTTTTAATAATTCAAATCCAAGACATAGTTGTTTCAAACCCCAAGAAAGTTCCAAGACTGTCCACTATACAACTTTTATTTCTTTTATTCATAGATTTTTTATGATAGACTGCTAACAAAATCATTCCAACAACTAAAACCACACTACATCAAGAATGTAATGGAACACAACATAAGCCAACAACCCTTCGATATACAACGTTGATATCACAAATCTCAATATTTGTTGTGTAAACAGACTGGGTTTGAAAACCAGGTGATCCTGGTGCTATTATTTTAACATCATATAAATTTTAAAATCGAAAAACCCCCATGTATATATAACAAATGAGATGCAGATAAAAAACCTTCCCAATGTTGGGTTAACTACTGATAACATACACCAAGATCAATTTCCATACATCAATAAAAGAACTGAGGTGTGGGAAAATGCAAAGGTGAACCCTTCAAGGGGTTTGTAAAAAGAACATTTTAACCATCTCTTATCACAACATACTTTCCACAGACCTCTCCAGATACCTCTCATGGAGGCCGCAAGGAAAATACGCCCATACATCTACAAATTGTTTATAGACAGTTTGAAGGAGCTACAAATCTTCCAAGACTGGGTAATGGCGTTAAGAAAACAACCATTCTTTTATCTCACAAAGAAAAGAAACCCTCGAATTTTAATGACCAGAGATGAGTGAAACCCAAAAAACTTTCCATAAAGTTTGCCAACAAGCATAACACAAAGGCAATATTCATTATGGACACAATGCAATCCAAACAGAAAGGAAATTTCAACCATTAATCAGCTTGAACACTTAAATTCCTACAGGGAGGAACTCCACTTAATATGTAATTCCACGGTCGATACCCACATACATTCATTTAACTTCAGAAAGAAAACACAACCTGTAAGAAAATCTAAGAGCCAACATCAAGATTTTATTCTAAGAAGAGATATATTTCATGAATGAAGAGGCAAAATCCATCATACATGTATGCATAATGCCAGGAAAACAATGAGTGCGACTATTATTTCCAAGGATGAGTAAAACAGAGGCAACACCAACCAAAGAAACCAACACAAATGTGAACCAAGTGAGGGTGACATCCTCGAGGTAGGGTTGGAGAGACGTGCAGTAATTGCACATAGTTTATTTCATTATTTCCATCAACTATAGCCAAGTACGATCACACCAACACATAGTCCACTATGTGTTCCACATAACAAAAAAAATTGAATTTTCCACCTTCCATTAACTCATATGCATACTTTAACACTTAGCACCAAATACATCAAATGTACCACATTCCTTGCTAGGGGAAAATTGCCACCCTATAAAACTTAATCAATGTCCATGATAACACAAGAATATCATAAGTGTGATATGTGATACCCATATATAGCCCATGCTTGGAGTTTGAATTAACAAGTCAAAATGTAGGTGTAGAAAGAATAAGCCAAGATGCTCATTAAGACAACATTTTTCCATTTCCCCTTTAAAATTAAATTAAATTGCCAATATGCCATCATTCATTTATTTCACACGGAGGTAGTTTCAAATTTTTAAACTGAAGAATCATATTTGTGAGGTGACCATGAGTGAAATAAAAGAAGAGTGTCTTTCATCACTATTCACATAACGGGGTCCCATCTATTTAGTATATTATTAAATATATATAAGTAGTAAGGCATTGCAACCCATTTGCAGGCAGGAATTCCATGTTGCACTTTTGGGCATCAACAAACTAGCGACTCCACAGGGAAATATGTTCTCAATAGATTTAGAACTCAAAATTTCTTGGTTTCACAGACCAGTAGAAATAGATATTTGAAAAACAACTGAAAAGAATAGTTATGCAACAGGAGGAAAAAGATGGTTTAAGGGAAATAATGAGACGAGACTTTGGAAATAACTTATGGAAAGTGATACGTATGAGGGGATTTGGTCCTGTATGTATAACAATCGAATAAGACATAGCAGATAATGCTTCTTAAATTTTCAAGGAGAATGCTTCTGATATGCTCTTGAATCTCAGGATGGAGAGAAGAAAGGGATAGGATAAACAAGGAAGAAGACACAATCGACTATACTACAACAGTATTGAAAGAAAAAATATATTTCAGTGATGTCTGAAAGGAAGGCATCTTGACAGCTATGCGTACCTTATTTTTCATCGATCAACAATACTTACAGAATGGCATTGTTATGGAAAAATTGATCCATATTTTTTTTTCTGATAATTATGAAAAACAAAACAACAAAAATTAAAAACTCAACAACCCAAAGTAAAAAGGAAACAATAAGGAAAAAAACTATATACAACAGTCATGTTTTCATAAGCGATAATGATCAAGATGGTTCCACATAATGTTTTAAGTGGGAACCATTAGTACTGTAAGAGAACAATCACTCTTCCAATTCTTTTAGAAGGTATGAGTTTGTGCCTAGGATAAAAGCGATTTTGAAAGTACCTGGACATAATTTTTGGAACTTAGAGTGTCTCCCTCTTTCATCACGAGCTGAGTCCCATAGTAGAACTTTGTCATCAATCTTGAATTGGGCATCCTTTGCTCATTTATTAAAATATGTTTTCACAGTTTGATTCCTTCTTTTTATGTTCTCCAAGGAAAAACTCCTTTGTTCTTCTAGGGCTAACAATACATTTATCCTTTGGGGAATATTGGAAGAATTTAATTCTTCAATTTGTAACATCAGCTGTAAGGAGGTAAGCTCTATCTTAGTAGGAATAATAGCCTCTTGGCCATATACAAGCTGAAAAGGAGTAAAACATGTGCTTACTTTGGTGGTTGTGTGATCTACCTAGAGAGTGTAAGTGAGAAGTGTGTGCCACTGGCGAGGTTTATCTTCTATGATACTCTTTATGATCCTAACCAGATTCTTTTTAGTGGACTTTGCTTTCCCATTTCCCTGAGGGTATTAAGGAGATGAAGTGAAATGTTTGACCCCTAACTTAGCCAGAAATTGAGTCATTTTTGCATAAATGAAGGCTGGGCCATTGTCCGTAATGATTTCTAATGAGATGTTGAATCTAGAAAATATGTTAGATTCTAGGAAAGAAATTGCATGTTCATTCGATGAATGTCTAAGAGGGACAACCTCGGTCCACTTAGTAAAGTAATGAGTGGCTGTCAAAATAAAGATATGCCCTACAAAAGATGGAGGATTGATAGGACCAATGAAGTCTAGGCCCCATTTAGAAAAAGGGAAATCTGGAAGGACAGGTTTTAAAGGCATGGCAGAAAGACGTTATTTCCCAATGAATTTTTGGCATTTATCATAATTTCTTACAAATTTATATGAATCATGGAATATTGAGGGCCGGTAGTAACCATTTCTTATGATATTAAAAGCAATAGCCTTAGATGAAAAATGGCCACCAATGTGGATGACAGAAGTTGACGATCCATGGATTTTGTGTAACAATATATGTGCTTCTTCATCATTTACACATCGAAGTAACAAACCATCAGCGAACCTCCTAAAAAAAGAGTCTCCTAAAATGACATGCTTGGAAGATTCGAGGCAGAGTCTCCTTCTTTGGTGGGCATCTAAGTTATCCGGGAAATTTTTATGTTGCAAATAAAACACCAGATTTTTATACCAAGTATGTTAAGATATAAAAATATTTTGATTTTCAATATAGAATAGTGATGATCCTGATCATCAAGTTCTTCACTTGGTTCCAGGTGTTGAGCTAAGTGAAGGGCTAGGTCTCGTCCATTTATTTTCTTTGAAGTCATGATCGTCAAATCATTCTCTTGAATTTTGGCAAGCTAGTGTGCAATTTTTCCTGAAAGATAACTCTGTGAAAGCAAAAACTTGACAGGAGGCAAAGGGACTTTTACCTGCGTATGTTTGCCTAAAATAAAATGGTGAAATTTTTCTATATCCTTGACAAGAGAAAAAGTGTGTTTCTCAATATAAGAGTATTTGATTTCATCATCTGATAAACTATGGCTCATTTCATCATCTGATAAACTATGGCTCATGTAAGCTATATGTGTTTCATTGTTTTGGTCATCACTTTGTAAGAGGATAGCACAAATTGCTTCCTCGGTGGCATTGGTATATATCATAAAGTCTTTCTCAAAATCCGGTTTCACCAGAACCAGTGCAGAACTGATTGCTTTATTAATCCTAAGGGAAAAATTCTTGACATCATCTGTCCAAGAAAAAGAACGATCTTGCTTCATAAAAATATGAATTGGTTTAACCATGACCACAAAATCAGGAACAAACCTACGAAAAAAATTGATAATGCCCATGAAAGCTTGAACTTATTTCTTGGAGGTGGGGATAGGAAGGTTTAGAATCTCAATAATCCTTTCAATATCTATGCTTATTCCTTAATAAAAAACAATATGACCGAGAGATTTCCCTTCATGACACCGAAAATAGATTTGGAAGGATTTAAAGAAATTCCAAATTTTATGCAACACATGAGAACTTCTCTAAGATGACCAAAATGATCCAACCGATTTTTAGAATACACAGTCAAATCATCAAGATAAACTTGAATAATCTTATCGATTATATTGTCAAAAGATATCTACATAGCTCTTTGAAAAGTGGCACCTGCATTAGACAAGCCAAAAGACATGTGTTCATAAGAAAATGTGCCCCAGCAAGTGGTAACTGTGGTTTTATACCTATCAGTCCTTTTTACTTTGATCTGATTATACTCGGAGAAACCGTCAAGTAAGGACATCATTTGAGACCCCTCAACCTGTTGTAAAAGCATTTCCATATTAGGAAGTAAAAAATGGTCTTTGACACTTTCTCTATTCAATGCATGGAAATCGACACATAATATAATATGACCAGTAGTTTTTCGAATAGGGACCAGATTTGAAACCCACTCAGAATATTTAACTGGAAAGATTATGTTATCTTTCAACAATTTTTCCAATTATTTCCTAATAGTGGCTTCGAGCGTAGGTTTAATAGGTCTTTATTTTTTCCTAATTATTTTTACCCCTTCCTTGATAGGAATGGCATGTTGTATGAGAGTAGGATCAAAACCACGAAGATCCTCATATGACCAGGAAAAACCATCTTGAAATTCACGAAGTAGTTCTGTGAATTTCACTTTTTCTTCATCGGAACATTGGGCACCTAATTTAATGATCTCTGGAGATTTGGATGTACCAATATTCAAGGAAATGGTATCACCAAAATTCCTTTCGACTCCTCTTCCTTATGTGTTTGTTTGTTGCTTACATCACTTGACAAAAATGAACTTTCGAGAGGAGTCAACCCTTTAGGAAATTTGTCATCTTCAATAGATATGATTTCTTTGGGATTAAACGATTCATTTTGTATGAAAGTGAAAATGCCTTCAACACTCGGGAAAACATTCCATGATTCTATGTTATCATGGATATGATGATGATATAGAGATTGAAACGTACAATCAGGTCTTTGAGGCAAAATTTGTCGGGTAGGGGACATTGTAAACACAACTAACCTATCATTCATTGAATTAAGTTCCCTCTTAACATGAGTGATGTTAAATGATAACATATTTGCAATGAGTATCCAAACAACTTGAGTATAGCGTTTAAACAACTTATTTCTTGGTGAATAAATCTTACGTACAATATTCACAACAAGTTCAGAATCACCAAAAACTGTAAGTTGGCCACAACCAAGGTTATATGCATTTTTGATTCCTAACAATAAGGCCTCAAACTCAGTGACGTTGTTTGTGCAAGAAAATTCCAACCTATAAGAAAAGTTATGGATTTTACCTATAGGAGAATATAGAATGATGTCTGCTCCATTACCTTCGTTTGAACATGAGCCATCAAAATGCATGTGCCACCTTCCACCATCTAAATCAATTGGTTCAAGAATAATTTCACCCTCATAAACAAAGATAGAGTACACTCCCAAATCTTCTTCGAGATAATTTACATTAGGTTGGGGAACGCTCTCTATATATGGTGAAATTCTTCCATCCCTAAGGACTATAATGTTCTTTCCATTCTGAGGGATGGACAAATGTGTTCTCTCAAGTGAAATATATTCGCCAGTTAATGCTTGCCAATCTCTTCCTAAAATAATTGAATAGTTTCTCACTTGCATATCAATTACTTGGATGTTCAGGGTTGTTATTATCTCAGTATGTGTGCACATAACTAAGGTTACATCTTTGATTTCGTCGATAGTTGATTGCTACAAAATTTTATAAGAGAGCATGCTTCTGATAAGCCAAGCTCTTCCATTATAATTTTAGGCATTACACTTGGACCGGACTCGCCATCAATTAGGCAACAAGGAGCTATTTTATCCATGATTTTTATAGAGATATAAAAAGGGGGATTTTTTACAGGGTACCTAAAATTATTTACACCTATCTTATTTATAGTTGAATCCTCTTCTTTTGACTCTTCAAATAGATTGGCTTTGGTAGAAACTTTACCTTCCATAAATTTTTTGAGATGCTTTTGTTTTTCTGGCACGACAACCATGTCCAAAAGAGTAGCATCAGCTTTGATATTATTCAATTGATTAAGGATATTATACTTAGAATATGGAAGAGGAGAAGAAACTCCTTGATTATCCGAAGTTCTGATAGCTTGTGTATCATCACTTTGAGAAGATGAGCTTGGGGTGGAAGAAGTATGAGGAAGATCATATTTTCCCTTGGTAGTATAATATTTATTCCTGGTATTAATTACCATAACATCTTATGGTTCAACCCAATCTAAAACAACTATTGTGGTATCAAGCCTTTTTCCAAAGATCTTATCTCTAGAATTTTTCTTAACTTCACAAGGGATTTCTTTGTGATTTTCTTCACAGAAGTTACACCAACTGCGAGACATTATGGCCTTTGTCTGAAAAGTGTTTTCATTAGTATTCTGAAAAGGTGCTAAGGAAGAAGAAGATTCCCTAGAGGCAAGTCAAGAGGAATTTCCTTTTCATTTGTAGGATATCATCCTATTATTCATATCTTGCACGAGTTGTAGGATGGCGGACATGTCTGTTTGCTTGACCATGTCTCCCTTAAGGAGACTCATTCTTTCGAGTTGCTCCTCATATTCTAGGCAAGTATGAAGAGCAGAACCAAGATTTTCAATAGCCTTCTCTTCAAGTCTATGACGATAAGGAGAAGGTAATGAATTATAATAATTCATGAAAGCAACCTAATTTTGCGGACATATTAGTTCATGGATTTTATTATATAATTTGGTGAAGCGAATGTTAAAACACTAAATGTTTTCACCATATTTATAGGAAATATTGTTGTATTCCCTTAACTGTTCATCTGGACTCTTGGACTTTCCATAAGTGGACTTGAACCAATAAACCAACTCTTCCCAAGTGGAAATAATTTTGGGAGGAAGATCAAAACAATCTGCTGCAACTTTCCCTTAGAGGGAGTTGACAAATAAATGCATGCAAGCGTCGTTATCATTATCCCCTATGTTATGACAAGCATTAGAAAATGCTACTAGGTGTTCATTTGTAGTAACGATATTATTTCCCGAAAACCTAGGTAAATGCTCCTTGAATTTTGGTAATGGGTGAGTAGCCGGTGCAAGATTCAAGGGAGAGAATATGTGCCACAGGGTGGTTGTAGCATCTTCCTCGAATTGAAAAATCCTATATTTCTTTATGACTTTAGCAGGATTTGTAGTGGATTGAATAGGGACTTGATGATTGTATATACTACCAATTACTAATGAAGCAAAAGGTTGAGAGGAGGAGGCACCTCCGGTGCCACTACCACTACCACTACCTGCATATGTGATAAAGGTGAACTGGAAGAATCAGATAAAGTTATCCTAAGATCACTTTCTTGTGTTGATAAGACAATTTTCCTCCCTATTTCAAAAATAGGGGTAGCTTCAGGGGACAACCCTCTTCTCCTTCGAGAGATGCAAGGATTAGAGGAAATGAAATGAAAGACCAAAGAAGTAGGAAAAGGGATGTTACTAATGATTTATGAGCTACCTTTGCCTGGATTCCCAACATTCATGAATATTTATGTCCCTTTCAATTACTTCCCAAGAGTGCTCAAGATCAGCATGAGTATTAGCAGTTTCTAAAATAGTGTTGAATAAGGTCAATGCAATGCTAGTTTTGTCATCAAGACCATTTCCAATATTGGGTTGTCTTGTAAAAGGTACTGTCATGGAAAACTCAATCAAGGAGTATTCAGACAAAACAGAAAACTGAAAGATAAGCATGTATACAATCAACCAGAGAGATAAGGAAGATCTCCCGAGTATGGTCGACAAATAAATGTTGAGGAAAAGGTATGGAAAACCTTACTCAAGCATTTTCAGATCTTACCGGGCTAAGGAAAGATAGTTGGGAATGTCACCTGGGGTTTATAGCCTTAAAAAAAAAACACAATCACTTAATCCACGTGTATTTAAGTGCAAGGGACCAAGGCTGGTTTTTTATATTATATGTAACTGTGCCAAAAAAAAAGCTTAAACATAAACTACGTGAGTGTGTACGTGGAGATAAAAGAAAAAGAGTGAACCAGATCATCAAAATACATATGTGAGACTGAAACAGTAATCTGATTTTTATATTGATTTCATTATGAGATACAAGACTAAGTTCTCTTTACAAACCCCTGCAAGGGTAGGGACCAAAGTCAAATTTAGAAGCCTCTGATGGGCACCATACAAAAAGACTCCGACAACAAAAGAAAACTGAAGCTAAAGATCTATATCAACTTGCCACAAAATGTTGTCACTTGAATCTACAAGATATTCTTTATCAGTCATGAAATTCAATTCATAAACAAACAAGAACACACAGATTGCCAAAGATAAATCATACACCTTTAAAACAAGCTACAGAAATATGTGATTCAGTTTTGAATCATGTTGCCTTCAATAAGACCATGTTGTCATCAAGAGGGTTAAGCCTTCTAGTAAACTCAGAATGAATGAAAATTGAAAGTATCTCACTAGTACAGAGGAAACCTTATGGTTGTAGTTCTCCTTCTATTCTCTCCCCCTTGTCTCTTCATTTGATTAAGCTTTTATTCCTTCTCAATAAGTTATGGTAGCTCAACTACCTTTCTTTAGTTAATCCTAGTTAGCTTAACTAATTAGTTGAGACAAATAATAATAGTATACATAAATAAGGGTCTAATTAAATAATAACTAAATATGTGAGACCCCTTGTGATTCCAATTTCATTTCTTTTAATAGTCATCAAACATGAAATATAAAACCTCAATCATTTGATTCAAACATCCTCCTTGTAATTCTCGTTCTTACATTTATAATCAAATATTTTAATATCAAAAAAATATAACATGACCAAATCCAAAAATAACATTATATCCATGTTTTCCAAAAGGTTGCCTAAATATATGCTTGTTTTCCAAAATCTTGTCAAATTAAAAAGACTGTCCTCAATAGAAAATAACACAAATCATCATTAAAAACCATATTTACTGTGAGAAGCATTTGGCCTCCTTTCACTATTGTCCTCTTTTGATATTTCTTTGGAAACCTTAGGCTAATTGGAACCTTGACGTTGGACTGCACAGCTAACATGAGAACAATCATCTTTGAGATGGGGACGAGAGGAAACAGATTCGAAGGACTTTTTATATGATTTGGAGGGAATGGCCACTCCTTTTCCTTTATCTTGCTCAGGCTTGGGAACATCATTTTTTATCCTCTTACTGGCATGAGAAGATTGCACGGGTGAGACAACATAATCATCTTAGGAATTTGTATTTTTTGGTAGTGGAGGAGGGGGAAACGACAGAGACACAGTAGGCCAACCATGGTGATGAGCAACAGGTTTTTGGACAATCTCTTTCCAACCATCATTGGCAGGCGGTTCCGAATGCATATACACATGAGGGGGAACAAAAATACCATAAAAGTTTTGATGTGGCTGGAAGAGAGGTCTCTTGGGTTGGGGCTAGAAGATCCCATGGCCAACTAGGTTGAAGAACCCAGCTTGAAAGACCCCATTTAATTCATGTGGATCAACATCAAAATGTATTGAAATCGTGGCCTTCTATGGTCCCTCTGCCAATTTCCTCCCCCTCTATTAGCACCTCTGCCATTACTTTCTCTGCTAAATAAACTCATCCTGAGGAAATGTTCCACACATTTTATAAAAAAAACTCTTAACAATCCATGCATCAATACTCTACCTAAATAAAATCAAAAGGTTGGCTCTATGATGGATTACTGAGAGGGGGGGGGGGGGGGGGGTGAATCAGTAATAGAGAAATAATAATCCTTTTTAAGAATGTAATCCAAGTTTTATATCAATGCATCATTATCAGCCAATAACCGCAGAGTAGATAAGCAATGAAAAAATGAACAATCATACACATACAAAGTACACCCGTGTTTTACATGGAAACCCAAAGCAAGAGAAAACCACTGAATTTTTTTTCTTATATGTCTTGAAGAATTGCATGAATTGGAAGCACCAACTTCCTTTGTTTTCCAGCTGCAACTAAAATGAGATTCCAACCCCCTAGTTTCTCAGGCTACAACCTGAGGTAAGCTCCAACTCCCCAATTCTTTGGCTACAACCAGAAGGAGGCTACAACCCCCTAAGTTCTCCAGCTACAACCGGAAGGTGGCTACAACCACCTGTCCTTGCCCCGTCCAACCGCCTTGAAATATAAATGCCAAATGTAGACAACTTGTCACTATCACTAAATCAACCACTGCCATTGTCAACCTGTTATTGTCAACCCATACCAATAACCTATGATAACCTGTACAAATCAACCTGCACCAAACAACCTGTACTAATAACTTGAACCAACATGTACCATGCATCAACCATGCATCAACCTTGACTCATTAAGATGTACCAACATCATCGAATATACACCTCATGTATGTGCCAACTCATCAAATATACATCTCATGTATGTGCCAACTCATCAACTACTTGTCTCAACCATGTACCCAACATCTACCTCAACCATATGCCAAAGACATACACCAATATAACCATCAAAAGTTATCTAACAATTCATCACTCTATCCATAAACAAAATACCATAAACCCTTACATCAAACCATGTTCCACAACCTCACTGTTATGTAGCATCAATCTAAACCAACAACTTCAACAACACATCACAACCAAAAGACCAATACCCATATGCCAAATACTAACAAAAAAATACCAACTGTATCCCTCAACAAATATGATATATGTAGCAATA